>JASDQU010187725.1:1511-20482 GCA_032191745.1 Picea mariana
GAGTTCAAAAGAATGTGGTACACCAATATGTATATATTTTAATTAAATTTGTTTTTACAAATTTTTCAGTTAGTCATCTCAAAATCAAATATTCGTGATAATAATATTGATCTTTATAATTCTCTATTATTGTAACAATGTAAATCATCCATATATTAATAAATAAGAAACACAACATTTTACAATGCAATAAAGTATGAAAATCGTTTTCTTATATATGAATAAGTGACCCACTTTCGTACAAAATTTGACAACATAAATTTCCACAATAATAAAAATGCAACCAATATGTAATTTTTACACTCATTGGTAATATGTCCTCATGCAATTGGGACAATATTTGGAGTACATTGAACAAAATCAATGATTTTCATAGACAAATATTCCAAAACATACAACTTGAAAACAAATATTGATTTTCATTCGACATCGTTTGAACTTCTATCATCACTCGAGTTGCATGCATTCATCATTTCTTCATCACCTGTAGGATATATTATACTATGGTTATTTAACCTAACATTTTCTTTATTATTATTTTTTTCATGTTCCATCTGCAAACATAGAAATAAAGTGTAATAATTGTATCTACATTTATATATAGTAGAATATACATGATTTCATGAATAAAAAAGTGCACCATAGCAGGGATGGTTTCATAAACAATACACATTCTTTTGAAGACATGCTTCATGTCATCTCGGAAAATCATTTTTTTTGTATCCACTCCATACTTTGTTTCATGCATGTTTAATACGCCATGACAAAGAACAATTGATGTAATTAATAGAAAGGTTTCTTGTTGTTCCATTAATTATAAAACAAGGAAAGTTAAACACCATAGCTACTTAAAAATTGTTCAATTAAACCTTGATAATTCAACATATACTCACAACCCATACTTAACCCAATGTCTTTCAATTCTTTAGTTGGATCTTGTTTGTATGTTAGCACTTAGTAGAATAAATCCATGAATACGTGTAAATTATTCGTTTAAATATAAATATCATAACAAAGATGGGGGTGACTTGTTCATCCCAGGAGGACATGGTTCATCACCATATGGTAATGAAACCTATACAGACACAACAAAATTATACTTGAGAATGCCAAAGAATAAGAAAATCATTGTGGTGAATTTATGAAAGGTGAGACATACATGTGTATGTGGTACACCAAATGATCAAGATACCTCTACTACTAAATCATTGGGGCAAACTAACATTAATTCATCTACTAGCATAGAGGGTCTACCAAAGTTTAGCAACTGCAAAACATCATATAATAAGATATGGAGAAAAATACAAAAAAAAATTGTGTGTGTGTATGTGTAAAATCAATGAAGAACATAAAGACTATAAACATACCAACCTCTTCCATGAAACTACCATTTCCACTAGCCTCCATCGGCCCATAACAAATCTACTAGAAATTCAATCATCTATGAGGCTGACATGAATGCCTACATTGTTCATGTGCCCTCTCCTTGTTGCACTCTACTGCAAGGGTTGAAGGTTCAACCCCTCTACCAATGTCATGAATAGGAACCTCCTACTGAGATAGTTCTACAAAAATTCCATGTTGGATCAGGCTCTGAGTCAAGGATGATATCGATAACTGTGTCTGCATGATTCCTTCTACAATGGGACGATTTTAATAAGGAGGATGAGGAACTAACCTAGGATCATGCCTAACATTCTCTTTATTCTATATCGATCCACAACCCACCCTTGGAATTCACCAATTTCAAAGTACTTGACATGGTGACCCAACATAAATTGTTCCCATAATTTCCTAAGGAGGCACCTCCCTATTATTACAGGGAGGTTTCTCAAACACCATAAACCACATATCCATCAAATTATTCTTAAATTGTTTTTGGATGCACCAATCCATAAAAATACGCCACTTTGTGATTGTTGGCTATAGTTTTGTTCTAGGATCAATGAATAATGACATAAATTCTTGTCTTGTAATGTTCAAGTCTCTCACTTGGTTTTTATCTATGTGAGTCTTGTATTACTGAAACATCTTAGCCCTCTAATAAGAAGTATTGGTTAATTTTCCTTCGGAACTTACAATAGGTGATACAATGGAATCCAAGCAAGTGGCTCATGAAAATCGTCCTGATTCTCTAGTACTCCTTAAGTCTTGGACAATTCATGTAACAAACATCAACCTTTCATCAAATTTCTTGTTTACGTTTGTTGGTTGTGGATTGGGGTTTGGCGTTCCTTCCTGTGGTTGTGTCAAGTTTTAATTTTCTCCAAATTTCATGTTAATTATTATGATACAATTTAATAATGAAATTTATATAAATTAGGTTAATTTTTTAATTAACTTATAAAATTACAAAAAACATGAAATTAAATAATTTAGGAAATTTAAAAAACACAAAAGTAAATGCAAATAAATACCCATAATACCTCCCATAAGGCGTCAATATCCTTTGTACACTTCGTTATCAAATCCTAGGGATTCAATTCTCTCTATGATCTCGCAAATACATGACGAGACGATAAAATGGGCCAAAACAAAAAGGCTTGCAGGCCCTTTTAATCGGGCCCAATGTGGCATATTAGGTGGTGGTTCAAGATTTGTGAAGCCCGTCACATACATACACTTTTTTAAGAAAATGCATATGTTTCTATGTAAGAGCATTTATGCTCACCCCTTTTCCACTTTTTTGTCCTTAAACTTTGTAAACATACCTATATAATATTTATATACTTCGTGAACTCTTACTTATACCACAATAATATATATATTAACATTTATATTAAATATTTCAAAATATATTTATTCACAATCATTATGAAAATAATAGCTTCTCTAGACAAGTTCTATATGAAAATTTGTGGAAAAAGTTTTATATGAAAATCACAAATTAACCAAATAAACTAATGATAATGTTCAAACTAAATATACACCATACGATCCAAAAATATTAATGTACCATATCATCCAAAATATTTTGATAAAATTCTTATAGCCTTTTAAATTACATTTCATCTATTTTTAATAAATAAATATAACATTTTTTTTTAAATTATATGGTTTCCATACATTATTTTTATATTTTATAATTCTTCTCTATAGCATACCAAAAAGAAATTAATATTTATATCAAATAATTCAACATATATCCATCCGAGACTGTTTATTAAGGAAATTACTTTATACGAAAATCATATACTAATTAAACATTTTAACACAATCAAATGAAGGGTTTCAAACTAGATATGCACACTAGATCATCACAGATAATTTTGATGGAGATATTACAAACTTTAACTTACATTTTATCTATTTTTAATAAATAAATATAATAAAAATAATACTAATATTAATATTAATATATGATTATAACCAATTATATATTATTAACTATAATAAAAATACTGAAAAATTATTTAAGTTCTAATAAATTTTTAGAATTTTCTTAAAATTCTTGAAATAACATAAACATGGAAATATCTCTTTAGTTTAAATGAACTAGTAGAATTTCATAAAATACTTACTAACTTATATGTTCTTGTGGAAGAACCTATCATATTTTCATTCCATAATTCTTTAGGAAGAAAAAGACGCATGGCACCATATACTTGGGGCTATGCAAGAATTCAAAATAGTTAAATGAAAAACATTGAATGAGAACGCATAGTCGTAGGTAGTAAAAAGTTGGATTTTCATTTCGAGAACTCTTTGGGAAGAAAAAGACTCTAAATAAGATTGGATCGAAGTAAAAAGTTGGAATAGGGGAAGGTCTCTACTTACCAACCTTTGTAACTCTTTCCTCTAGCAGATATATTTCATGGCAGTCGACGTATAGGATCTAAGTAGTGGCAAGACCATAGATAAACAAACAGAAAGCATTCAATAAGGTAGATTCATACTAAGGATCAAAGCCCACTTTCACGATTCGGGGAGGAATATATTTGGTACATATATTTAACTTTTTTTATCAATATTATTTATATTTTGAAGTTTTGAAATTTTATTATTATCACTATTTATATTTTAATGTTTTGCAACTTTTCTAGCATTATCATCAATATGAAACTTCTTTCTCAATATCATCGATATTTATATTTCAAAATTATTGATCTATTTGCTTATTTTGAAATTACTTAATAACTGGAATGAGGTGCTATGCAAGAAACTAAATTTTAAGTTTATTGAATATATGGATATGATTTATTTTTTAATATAAATGAGAACTAAAAGTATTTAACTTGCAAATTATTCAAGTCTGTGTAAATTAGCCAAATCCTAAATCTTAAGAATGTAATCTCAGACCACGAATGTAACCTAAAAAAATAATTTAAAATCTTGGTGCAAACTCCACTCAAGCTATAGAGCACTAGGCTTCTCTTATTTAATAAATAGTAGTTAAAACCAGTGCACTTAACGTAGCCAAATTAAAGAGAAAGCATGGCTGCATGCAACTTCACCCTCTAAGACATAACAAGATTACACCTCTGCATAATATTACTAGCCATCTCGATGACTATGGAATGCTACAAATATCAAAGCATTCAGATCAAATTCACACACTACCGTACTCATATTTTATTTTTTACATCATTCAATTAAATGTTATTCTATACAAAGATTACTAATACCTTGAGTTTACACTATAGGAGGGATCACTCGTGCAAACCTAAGGAAGGTGCTTCGAGATCATATTCTACTATTTCATATGTTTCTATGATTTGTTTGGCTTCTCCTTGCGATCATAGCACTGACTACCTGCAATGATTGAACACAATCACAGAGGGGAAAATTGAATGACACTTCAACAGAGCAAAGAAGTGACAAAAAAACATGAATAATACCTTCAATCTCCACCAAATTTTGCAAGAAAATCGTCAACAAAGTCCTATGTGAGAACAAAAGTCAATTTTTGAAGGGATCGAGCTTTTATTTGCAACAAGTGTAGAGGTAGAGGCACAGAGGTAAGCATTTTCTATTGCATTTGAACTAGTACAACCACTACCCTTCCAAAGTGGCAGTTGTTGGGGATATTAAGGTAATGATTGCCACATTTATGCATGGACTGCAAATATGTCCAGTGCACCGACTGCAGTAAAAATATCTGTTGCCCATCGACTGCATGCACTACAAACATGTCCAGTGCACCGACTGTAGTAAAAATATCTGTCCTGCATCGACTGTAGGAATTTGGAGCTACCTAACACTTGCTCACAACAAGCTTTAAGCCGCATGCACTAACACAACCATTGCATGGTGCTTACAAATTATAGTGAAGGGTAAAGAGGGATGCACACAGTCTACTCTGCACAACGCAGTTTAAAATACTGTGTATCAAACAGGCTACGCGACAGAGCTCTCAAGATCACTGTGCATTGCACAGACTGCCAGATTGTTGCGCGCTATGAATACACACTAAATAGAATGATTTACGAATGCTGAATATAATAGAAAATAACACAGAAACTTGTCAGAAATACAAAATACTTGATATTAATGAACTTCGGCGCAATGCGCTTTGATTACAAAATACAGTGACAAAATGAGCTTCGAGTCTGATACTTCTTTTGTCAACTCTTCAGTTGTTGATGGTTCTTGAACTACTTCTCTGTATCCCTCTCTCCTTTTCTCTATGTCTCTATCTATTCATCATCTATTCTAACTAAGAAACTCAGACTTATATAAACTTCCTTCATAAGATAAGATCGACTCAACATTTAACTCAACCATAATTATGACTGACTCTTCAACTACTTAATTTAATTCAGGAAGATAGAATTCGACTTCATTTATAGTCCTCCTGCTTGCCAACTGACTTTTGAGTAAGTATGCAACTTTACACTTGAAGACTTGTCAGACTGTCTAATTGACATTTTGACTACTGACAGATTTCGACTAATAGACAAATCGACGACAACGTGAAGATCTCACCGACTTGTAATTACAATTTCCAACACTCCCCCTTAATTATAAGTTGGTGGAGTTACAAAAGAAAATAACATCAAAAATTTGAGTTTTCATTTTACTGTCACTCATCTGTTACTGCGTGGATTCCCAGACTATTGCGCAGATGCTAAAATGCATCTCTTGCTAAAGCCTTTGTAAAAATGTCTGCAATTTGTTCTTTTGACCTACAAAATTCTAAGGAGATCTCTTTGTTATTCACCAATTCTCTGATGAAATGATACCTTGTATCAATGTGCTTCTTTTTCTTGTGAAACATATGATTCTTTAATAACATGATGGTTGAATTGTTGTCACAAAAAATTGTAGTTGGTTCATGTTGTTCCTTCAACAAATCTCTTAACATCCTTCTCATCCATACTGCTTGACAAGCTGTGTTTGTGGCTACGCGTACTCTGCTTCTATTGAAGAAAGTGTCACTATGGGTTGCTTCCTTGATTCCCATGATACCATACCTGTTCCAAAATGAAATGTGTACCCAAAGGTACTTTTCCTGCCATCAATACTGCCTCCACAATCACTGTCAGTGTATCCAATGAGTTTGAAATATTTTGAAGTGAAGTACTTTATGCAAAAATCTTTTGTTCACATATCTCAGGATTCTCTTTCCCTCTTTCCAATGTGATTCTTTTAGAGTTTCCATGAACCTTGAGATTAGGCTCACTCCATACATAATATAAGGTCTTGTTGTTATTATATACATAAGACTCCCTACCAATCTTTTAAACGGTGTGGGACCCACTTTGGACCCTCTATCTTCCTTGCTTAGCTTTAATCCTATTATGACAGGTGTTGGTGCTGCTTTTGAGTTTCCCATATTGAATCTCTTTAATATATCACGTGCATACTTGGACTGTGAGATAAATATACCAGTTCTGGATTGGTGCACTTCTATTCCCAGAAAATATCTCATTAGCCCCAAATCAGTCATTTCAAATTCATCCTTCATGACTGACTTGAAATCTTATATGCCAAAATTACCTGTGAATATCAAATCATCCACATATAAACAAACAATTAACACATTACCTTGCTGATTTGATTTGATATACAATGTTGGCTCATTTTCACTTCTCTGAAATCCATTCTATGTCAGATAGGAATATATGCGATTGTACCAAGCTCTCGGAGCTTGCTTTAATCCATATAGTGCTTTCTTTAATCTATATACTTTGTTTTATTGTCCTCAAACCTCATGACCTTGTGCTTGTTCCACGTATACTTCTTCTTCCAAGTTTCAATTCAAGAATGTTGACTTTACATCCATTTGATAAACTGGCCATTTGTACTACGTGACAATTGCTAACATGGTTCTAACTGTGTCCATGCACGCAACTGGTGAAAATGTTTCATTGTAATCAATTTCAGGTTGTTGTGTAAGCCTCTCGCAACTAATCTTTCCTTGTACTTCTATACTTTTCCTTCTGCAACTTGCTTGGTTTTATAAATCCACTTGACACTTATGACATCATTATCATTAGGTATATCTACCAATTTCCATGTTTGATTATTCTCTATGCACCTAATTTCTTCATCCATGGCTTGTGCCCATACTTGCTCTTTAACAACTTCTTCAAAAGTTAATGGATCATCTATTTGTGAAAATAGAGCAAAGATTGAAAATGAATTTGTTGTGTCTTCATTATAGATGTCGCGCAGACTTCTTATCTTTCTTGGAAACAAACTTGCTAATGGTGTATCTAGAGAAGTAGAAGTATTCAGATTGCTTGTTGGTGTTTGTTGCACTCTAGGTTTGGACTGTGCACTTGATGTTCTTACAGGAGTATTCTGCATGGTAATTTGCGTTGCAGTGCCAGGTGTATATGGAGTTGCGCAGTGTCCTATGTATGGTGTTTGAAACACTTCATCCTCTGCATCATTATGCTTCATTGTGTCAACTATCTTTATTGTCTTTTCTATGGTTCCATCCCATGCTTCATTCTCTATGAACTAAACATCGCAGATGATTATGACTTTTCTAGTGACAGGGTCATACAACTTGTATCCTTTTGTTTCTTTATAATACCCAACAAATATACATTTTTTTCCTTTGTTGTTCAGCTTCCTTCTCCGTTCATCTGAAACATGTGCATATGTGACACAACCAAAAACTCTTAAATGCGCCACATTATGCTTTGATCATGTCCATGCTCCCTGAGGAATTCTATTCTTCACACTCTTTGTTGGACATATATTCAAGATGTATACTGCAGTTGCTACTACCTCAACCCAATACTCATTTGACAAATGTTTGGTTGTTAACATATTGTGCGCCATTTCCATGATGGTTCTGTTCTTTCTTTCTGCGACACCATTCTATTGTGGTGTGCATCGCATGGTAAATTTCTTGTAGATGCCATGATCTTTACAAAAGTTCTAAAATTATTTTGATATGTATTCTCCTCCTTTGTTTGTTCTTAGACACTTGATGTAATAACCACTCTATTTCTCCACAAGTAATTTAAACTGCTGAAAACAACCCAATGCGTCAGATTTATGCTTTAGAAAATAAATCCATGTCTTTCTTGAGAAATCATAAATGAATGTTAGAACATAGATACTGCCTCCTATAGACAGAGTCTGCATTGGTCCACAAATATTAGAATGTATTATTTCCAGTGGAGCTTTTTCTCTGTAAGACTTGCCAACTGGAAATGATTCTCTGTGTTGCTTGCCAAGAATGCAACCTTCACATATCCTTTGTGGTTTTTCAATCAATGGTAAGCCTTTTACCATATCCTTTATGTGTAATAGTTTCAGACCTACAAAGTTAAAATCTGAAATTCCATAGCGAGGAGTCATCTTGTGTTTCATATTGGAAAGTTGCCTTCATTTATGCACCATTTTCTCCTTTCTTGATACTACACGCACTATTTTCTTCATTAGTACTGTCCATGCTTTCTATTGTAAATGCAGTGTATAACTTTGCACTTTTTCTTTTGTCAACAGTTTTCATTGTGTTCTTCTTCTTGACTGGCTTTAATGTTAATGGGAACATTCTGCTACTTGTCATCTAGATTTTTGCAATAAGTAAATTGCTTGGGCTTTTATCCATAATCACACAGTGATTATCTTCCATGTAGATTATGTATCCTTTTTGTAATAGTTGTCTTTTACTCATCAAATTATGCTTCAGACCAGAAACATAATATACATCAGACATAACTCTCCGAGGGATGATTTTAAGGTTGAAAATTTATTTTAAAATGTAGAAACCTTGGCGAATATTACTAATCCTTCATATGTCAACTATAAATGTTTGGCAATATTTTTTTAAAAATATTCAAATTTCTAAGTATTTTATATAGTTTTTATAAAATTTTGGCGATTTTTAAGGTAAAATAATTTTATCCTATAGAATTTGGGCGAATCATTTTTAAAATAGCGAATCTCATTTTTGGAAAAACCATGGAAAATTAGCCCATGAGCGAAATTTAGCCCCTAAAATCATCTATTACTCTCTCTTATCCTTATCTGGTTAAAATATTTATGCTGCCTTTGCCTAAGACAGTGACTTGGATATCTGTTCCAAGTGTAACCTTGGTCTGGACTGACTCATCCAAACTAGAAAACAATTCTATGTTTCCTGTCATGTGGTTACTGCAGGCTAAATCTAAATACTATATGTCACATGGACTTGCTTGAGCAACATTGCATTCAACTAGTGACACTATATTAGACATTTATTCTATGCTAGACATAGCTACAATGCGCGCCATAAACATAGGTCAATTTTGGTTATTTGTGTTATGTGGTTGATCTTGACTTTGCTTGTTCTGATTATACTGTCTCTTTCAGCACTCATATGCGTAATGTCCATACTTTTTACAGTAATGGCATTGAATCTTTGATTTGTCAATTTTTTGACAAGTTTACTGGACGGTACTTGGATTTTGACCTCTTCGACCAGTATTTTCAGTATTGCTATTGCATCCACTTTTGTCAGAACTTCTTCCTCTGCCTCTAGAGTTAGCTCTTCCCCTTCCTCTTCCACGGCCTATAGATGACTATGTGGAAAAAGCATTTTCTAATGACATATTTGACCTATTCAATCTATGTTCATGATTGACGAGGGAAGCTTGCAGTTCATCTAAACTGAATTGACTCAGATCTTTTCCTTCTTCTAGAATTACAACTAGAGTATCAAATTTAGGAGGAAGACTTCTAAGAACTTTCTCAACAAATTTTCTATCATCTATGATTTCACCGTGAGACTTAATTTGATTTATCAGTCCAATGACGTGTGTGTAGAAATAATCTACCATGTTTGAATCTTTCATTGACATAGTTTCAAAATATATTCTAAGAATCTAAATTTTTGCAGTTTTTACTTTATCCATACCTTGATAAGCGGTTTGTAATATATCCCATGCTTCCTTGGCCTACATTGTTGATGCAAATCTTGGAAGTATGATCTCATGCATGGCTTGATGTATATAAAACAACGCCTTTCCATCCTTCTTTCTTTGTTCTTTCAAGACATATTTCTCATCTTGTGTGAGGGCATTATATGTTGCCTGATCTGTCGGTTTAACATAACCATTTTCAACTATCTCCCATACATCTTGACCTCATAACAAAGCCTTCATGGTAAAGGACCACATCTCATAGTTCTTGCCTGTAAAAGTGGGAGGTTGCAGATTTGAGGTAGAAGCCATTTTTTTTTTTACTTTCAACAGAGTTTCTGCTTTGACAAACTCGTTCTGGTAGAACTTTCTCTGATACCAAATTGAAGGGTAAAGAGTGATGCATGCAGTCTACTCTGCGTAATGCAGTTTAAAATACTGTGTGCCAAATAGGCTACGCGACAGAGTTCTCAAGATCACTGTGCAGTGCACAGACTACCAGATTGTTGGGCATTGTGAATACACACACTATATAGAATGATTTACGAATGTGGAATATAATAGAGAAATAACACAGAAACTTGTCAGAAATACAAAATACTTGATATTAATGAACTTTAGCACAATGTGCTCTAATTACAAAATATAGTGACAAAATGAGCTTCGGATCTGATACTTCTTCTTTCAACTCTTCAGTTGTTGTTGGTTCTTGAACTGCTTCTTTGTATCCCACTCTCATTTTCTCTATGTATCTATTTATTCATCATCTATTCTAACTAAGAAACTTGGACTTATATAAACTTCCTTCAGAAGATAAGACTGACTCAACATTTAACTCAACCATAATTATGATTGACTCTTCAACTAGTTAATTTAATGTGAGAAGATAGAATTCGACTTCAATTATAGCTCTTCTGCTTACCGACTTACTTTTGAGTAAGTATGCGACTTTAAACTTGCAGACTTGTTAGACTGTCTGACTGACATTTTGACTACTGATAGATTTCGACTGACAGACAAATCGACGACTACGTGAAGATCTCAAATGTTGGTATGCTGCATCTATAGTGAAGATTTCAATGTTGGGATGCTGCATCTGCAGTTGGATCTCTGTAAATTGCATATGTTACGCATTGAAATAGAGTTTTCCGACCTCAAAATATATTTCATAGTCGTCGATGCGTTTTCCATGGATTCTGTGTTACTATGGTTTCATAGTTAGGAGAGTGCCTTTTATTGTGTGGGAGATATAGTTGTTCTCTTCCATTTACTTTCCTGTTGTAAACTGCGTTTGACTCTATTTTGTCACATTTTTGTGGTCATTCTGAGCGACCGTCATTCATTTGCATACTTAGTCATTTTTATGGACGCGGCTTCGCGGATAGGTTCTATCAAACTATGACAGGTCGTGTTCGGTGTATACATTAGCTTTGCCGAATTAGTTTTCTTTAAAAGAAGGCCTCCTGGACAAAAGAGAATGCAATTTATGAAATTATAGGTTTCCTGGATAGAATAGGTTAATGATCGCGGCTTCTGGGGGTGGTGGGCTGAAAATTAGGCTTATTAAGGTAAAATAACAGAGTAAAGAATTGCAGACGATGTCAATTGCATCTGTTACGCTTTGAAGCATATTTTTTCGATCTCAAAATATATTTCATAGATGTCGATGCTTTTTCCATGGATTCTGTGTTACTATGATTTCATAGTTATGAAATTGCCTTTTGCTGTGTGGGAGATATAGTTGTTCTCTCCCTTTTTCTTTCCTATTATAAACTGCATTTGACTCTAGTTTCTCGCGCTTCTATGGTCATTCCAAGCGACTGTAGTTCAATTGCATACTATGACAGGTCATGTGTGGTGTATACATTAGCTTTCCTGAATTAGTTTTCTTTAAAAAACCCTCCTGGACAGAAGAGAATGCAATTTATGAAGTTATAGGTTTCCTGGACAACATAGGTTAATGATTGCGGGTTCTCAGGATGGTGGGTTGAAAATTGGGCTTCTGTTGTTCCATACCCTACAAATAGAATGGAGAGTTCTGTGATCATTCTGAACGGTCTTCATTTGGTTGCATACTTAGCCAGTCTTATGGACGTGGCTTGGCGGATAGGTGGTATCGAAATATGGTGTATACATTAGCATTTCCAAATTAGTTTTCTTTAAAGGAAGGGATCCTCGATAGAAGACATTGAAATTTATCAAATTATAGGTTTCCTGGACAACATAAATTAAACATAGGAAATATGTAATTTTATAAAGTAGATATATAAAGCATGCATGGAGCCCTCATCCCATACTTGGCCAGTTTTTGCATCGCGGGTTCTCGGGGTGGGCGGCTGAAAATTGACAATCAGAGAGTTCCTCGATATACAAATTGACCATCGGACTTGCGGACTATTTGAATTTCAAGGGCTCATGTGCAAATAAAATAAGATTCTCGAATTACTTTTCTTTACGTGCGTTCTACATATGATCGTCCACAAAAAAAGAAAAATAGTAGTAACGTATGTTACATAGGGCTCCATCCCCGCTACATTCAGTGTTTACCAATAAACATTAAATATGCTTTCAAAAGTCAGAATCGTCCAGACAGGTTCGAAAAGATGGGCTTTAATAACTAGAAAGCTCGAGGACATTTCCCATTAAAATAAATAGACGGGCTAATATTCATCCCTTCCTTGTTTTTGATTTTGAGCAAGCAGGGAAAGATGAAGACTCAAACACAATGTAGTTCCGCGGCTATTAGATACTCAATTCGCATTATCCCTATGGCATTTGCCAATGAGTTGTCCATCATATATGACCTTCCTTATAGGTTGTCAAATTTTTTTCCCCTTTACTCAAATAATAAAAATGTCATTGAATTTGAAGAACATTGAGTACTAAAGTGCCTTACCTATGAAAGTGTCTTTTTGCCTGCATTTTGAATTTGCAATTTGTTTTTTGCTTCTGCAGTTTTAGTTTTCTTAAAAGCTTTAGCATAGTTCATGAACGTGTCACCCACAGAGGGCTTGACGTCATGTCCCTCTTAATATTGTGCATTTCAAAATGATGGGCTTTAATAACTGAAAATCTTGAGGACATTTCCCATTAAAATGAATAGACAGGCGAATATTATGGGATCTGGTAATTTCTTTTTTCCTGCATTTTGAATTTGCGAAAATAGTGTTTTTTGATGCAGGAGCATCATCTCACGTTAGCCAGCCAGCTAGCCAACCACGTCAAGCGCATGCATTCAAAGCTGAAGAGAGGCGCAGACCTCGTTCTTTAATTTGAAATGAATGCAATTAAATTTCTTAGGCTATTGAGCCATAGAGCCGTGCTCTAGACAAGCATAGAAGTAATTAGGCCTTTAATGTTTTGTAAGGCTAAGATCTCAATCCGATCTACGGACTAGAGAACCATTGAATGTAATTGAATAGGGTAGTTGAGGTTTGGAGGGAAGAGCTCGAAGATCCCCCTCGGGTAAAAGATCTTTTGGCGTCTCATTTTGTAAGAGTTGAATAGTTAGAGTCAGAAGAGTTAGTGGGCTAGCATAGGAGAGAAGAAAATAGAAGGAGCCAAGACCTTTTTACAGGCCGTGCTTAGGAACACCTTGTACAAACAGCCATTTGCCATTTGAATATAAAACAACAGTTTTTCCTGCATCTTCCATGTGTTGAATGAATGTCTGTGAGTGTTCTTTATATGATATGAATGTATGTTGTAGATATATGTTAGGCATTTGCAAGGGTTTTGTTTGATTTCAGGATTAGAAGTCTTTGAGGCTTCACACCAAGAGGGTATGACAAAACGTTGTGGGTTCTGATAGCCATGCATAGAGGATGCATTCCTGAATCTGTGGATTCAGACAAATATGTGTTGCGGGCACAAGAAACTGAAGTCGACAACTCAAAGAAGGCCGTGAGGTTGTTGAATACCTCAGGAGGTGAGGTTGTATATGAGAACACAGTCGTAGATGGAACTTATGTTGTGATTTCAGCAAAGTTCTGCCAGGAGGGCATTGAGCAAGTGCAAGGAGTGCATGAAAGGAGAACTCGACCGTAAGTTCATAAGAAGCAAGAACCACTGAAGGATTCTTGATACTATGCTAGGTGGGCATGGAGTAAGTGCTAGAGTACACAGAGAGATTCTATTGATTTCAGAAGAAAGCGGAAGCTCTGAGGAGTTTTGCAAGAGGCTCTGCCAAGTGGGCATTGAGCATATGCACACAGGGTTACTAAATACCCAGAAATACTCAGCAATAGGTTGCTTGAGTAGATTGAGTTCCAAGAGGGCCTCGTAGTTCTCCATCTACAGAAGAAGGAAAGAAAATTTATTCCCTTAAGGTATGAGGAGAAGAAAATCTTAGAAGAGACAACACCTTTGCGTGCATGCAGAGACTCTGCAAGGAGTGTAGTAGTCATGGAAACCTCTTAAAGTTTCAGAGAAGTTCAAGCTCAGAAGGGTGACTACTTTTATGCACAAAGTCGTAGCTACAAGGAGTGTAGAGGCTATAGAACTCCTTGAAGAGTTCAGAGTTCCCAAAGCTTCGAAGGGATAACGTTTCATATACGTGCGGGAGGACTCAACTCGAAGAGTTCACAGTGAGGAAAGAAGGAAAAGGTTTAGGCCTTTGAGAAATTGGAATTCTTCCAAGTCTAGGAAGAACACGCAGAAGCTCGAGAGGAACAATAGATGCCATTGGATCTAGCTAGAGAGATCTAGACCGTTGAAAGGCTTTCACATCCAGGAGGTAGTACAACAGAGGAGCGCACAGGAGGGATGGATTTGAATCGTCGAATCTTGATCCCAGTACCCGTCATCCATTGGATCTGACAGGACTTGCGAGGCAGTTAAACCCTCATACAACAGAGCAGAGGAGACGAAAGTCCCGAAAGGCATTGACGCATCGGGATATCGGCGTTCGGGATATCAAAGGTCTCGAAGTCGAGAGGTCAAGACATTGCAAGCCCTGAAATAGTGAGATAGATCAAAGCCGTCAATCTGAGGAAGGATGCGTGTCGTGTGATCATCCATTTCAGAGATCCAGGCACTGCGACTCACAGAGGTGAGTGCTTTTTGACTTCGCATCTGGTGAAGTCTTGAGATTTGATCTAGACCATCCATCTTGAGGGGACGCATGGCAAAAATCAAGGCCTTCGAAAAAAACCCCAACAAGGTAGAAGATTTCGCTGTGGGGCCAGCTGATGTCACTTCGAAAATTGGGAATCAAAAGTTCCGAGGGCAAGGAACCAAGGTATTTCGGTGTTTCGAAACCTAAAATCACGAAGAGGAAAGAAGAAGTCGGGAAGCACCATTTCGGCATCTTAGAGATCAGTGTTTTGGGAGTCCATAGGATGGTAGGTCGGGCTCTCGTGTTGGTAAACCCCGACATAGGACTGTGGTCACGTGGATAGTGGTCACATGGACCAAGACCTAGCCAGGAATGGATAAATGTTGTTGAAGCGTTTCGGCATTTCAAAACTTCAGTGATTGGGAGATCGTGGGGACAGTGGTTCTTGTGACATCGGGAATTAAGAAGTCCCGAAACCCAAAATTATATTTTTCCTGTTGAGGAAAGGATAGCGGTCGGAGTGTAGAATATCGAGAGGGTAAAGAGAAGGACCTGTGGATCAGGATTGACAGACATTCCAGCAGGGAATCAAAAGAGCTAATCTGGTTCACTTGGTGATTGAATGATCCTATGAGCGGACGTAGAGTGCGTACGCGTCTGCGTCAAGTGGTATCAGAGCGGGATTTCATCTATAGATTTCAGGTGAAGTGAGGATTAGGAAGAAGACAAAGTATTGAAACTCTGTAGGGTTTTGTTTGCGGGTAGGCAACAATCCATATCCAGTCAGAAGACTATTGAGGAAGCTGGGAACACTCGATGTTTCGGAGTGACAACAGGTTTGCTAGGAGAGTGGATAGAGACAACAACATGGCTACTGAAGGCCATAGGTATGCTGGAAGGAAGAACCAGAAGCTGGAGCGTAAATAAGAAATAGATGAAGAGCTCGTTGATATAAGGAAATAAATAGAAAAGCTTGCATTTCGGATGCAGCAGAACGCGAGGATGGATGAACTTTCATTGGAGACATAGTAGAAAGCCATGTCAATGTGGGTGTATGAATGGCCCATGAGGAAGCCGAAGGTAAAGTGGCCAGTCAAGGAGTTGATGGCTAAAAGACACCATAGGCTATTAAGAGGATGGTTGAGGCATGTTGAAAACCTTGACGGACCAAAAGAAGAAATGGTTCAAATATGTGAACCAGAGACTGGGAGTGATATCAGTGATTTTGAGGATGAATGGGGATTAGCTGAAGATCTCAGGCACTGCCAGGAGGAGAGAGAAGAAATTCTGAATTGCTAGGTGGGCAAAGAGTTGAGATCACTACGGGATATCACAGACTGTCAGAAGGACAACCAAGAAATTTCAATTTTCCAGGTGGGCAAAGGGTTGAGATCGTTGTGGGATCTCACAGACTGCCAGGAGGGAAGTGAAAGGTTTCCAGTTTTCCAGGTGGGAAAGGGAACAGAGATGGAATCGGTTGATTCCATGGACTACCAAGAGGGTAGCAGGAAAATCCCATATTGCCAGGTGGGAAGGGATGAGCAAGTGAGTTGGAACCAGCCAGAGGAGTTGAGAGAGTAGATGAGCTCAGAGTTGGATTTAGATCAGCGGATGTAGTTGAAAGAAGAGAAAAATCAGAATAGCATTCTGATGATTGGGGGAAATTGAAATATTCCTACCATTTGCCCATGGAAAGGCGGAATTCTGTGATGCGGATATTGAGGCGGCAACAGGAGAAGTAGAAAGACAACCAGTCATGACAGTCAAGGAAGCATTGGAGCAGATATCTGAAGCTGCCCAAGAAGAAGAGGAAAATGAGCATTCTGAGGAATGGCTCAACATATTCAACCAGGAAGCTGAGGAAGCTGCAACACTGAAGCTCACAACGGAAGAAGAAGATGAACATTCTGAGGAGTGGCTCAATATTTTCAACCAGGAAGCCGAAAGGACTGCAACATGGGAGTTTTCAGAAGGATAAGAATAAGAGGTAGACATCATTATCTTTGTTGATGTATATGAGCATATTGAAGCCCTGGAGAGAAGGGTGATAGTGCAAGGCGTGCACATCCAACAGGCGAAGTTGGAAGAAGAAAAGGAAGAAGGCATGCGAGATCATGATGATCTACCCAATTTCAATCAAATTTTTCAGCTGAGGAGACTAAATGAGCAGAGCCAGCCACTGGAGCAACTGGACGAAGTGATCTAGGAGATCAGGGAGCTGATGATCCGGTCAGCAGAAAATGCCAGTGAGGAGCAGCTGAGCAGAAAAGAAGCAGCAGCAGGAGAAAGATGGAGCGAAGAGACAGCTCCAGCATTTGTTTGGGATCCAGGAGGATTTCTCCAGCTAAGAGGGGAAGCTCATGAGCAGGAGCTCATGAATTTGGTAGCTGAGGAGTATGATGCAAGACCATCATCTCACGTCAGCCAACCAGCCAACCAGCCACGTCAAGTGCATGCATTCAAAGCTGAAGAGAGGCTCAGACCTCGTTCTTTAATTTTAAATGAATGTAATTAAATGTCTTAGGTTGTTGAGCCATAAAGTCGTGCTTTGCATAGGCATAGAATTAATTAGGCCTTTAATGTTTTGTAAGGATGAGATCTAGATCTGATCTACGAACTAGACAACCATTGAATGTAATTGAATAGGGTAGTTGAGGTTTGGAGGGAAGAGCTCGAAGAGCCCCCTCAGGTAAAAGATCTTTTGGGGTCTCATTTTGTAAGAGTTGAATAGCTAGAGTCAGAAGAGTTAGTGGGATAGCATAGGAGAGGAGAAAAGAGAAGGAGCCGAGACCTTGTTACAGGTCGTGCTCAGGAACACCTTATACAAACATGCATTTTCCATTTTAATATAAAACAACAGTTTTTCCTGCATCTTTCATGTGTTGAATGAATGTATGTGAGTGTTCTTTATATGATATGAATGTATGCTGTAGATGTATGTTAGGCATTTACATGAGTTTTGTTTGATTTCAGGATTAGAATTCTTTGAGGCTTCACACCAGGAGGGTGTGACAGAACGTTGCGGGTTGTTATAGCCGTGCACAGAGGATGCATTCCTGAATCTATGGATTCAGACAAAGACGTGTTGCGGGCATAATAAATTGAAGTCAAAAACTCGAAGAAGGTTGTGAGGTTGTTGAATACCCAAGGAGGTGAGGTTGTATATGAGAACACAGTGATAGACGAAACTTATATTTTGAGTTCAGCAAAGCTCCACCAGGAGGGCATTGAGCAAGTGCAAGGAGTGCATTAAAGGAGAACTCAACCGTGAGTTCGTAAGAAGAAAGAACCACTGAAGGATTCTTGATACTCTACTAGGTGGGCATGTAGTAAGTGCCATAGTACACAGAGGGGTTCTTTTGATTTCAGAAGAAGGCGGAAGCTCTGAGGAGTTCCGCAAAAGGCTCTTCCAAGTCGGCATTAAGCATATACACACAGGGTTACTAAATACTCGGAAATACTCAGCAATAGGGTGCTTGAGCAGACTGAGCGCCAGGAGGGCCTCGTAATTCTCCATCTACAGGAGAAGGAAAGAAGATTTATTCCCTTAAGGTCTGAGGAGCAGAAAAGATTAGAAGAGACAACACCTTTGCATGCGTGCAGAGACTCTG
>JASDQU010187726.1:0-20386 GCA_032191745.1 Picea mariana
CCAATTTGTAAATATAACTAGACTAGCCAAAGACTATGGCAAACTCATAAGTATGAATATGTGATGTAAATGGACCTTCAGGAAGAGGTCAATGAATGTGAATAACATTTTGAATTTATTGCAGGACTGTTGAGAGGGGATGTGCAGAAAAGAGACCACGATGGTGGTGGAAGGCAACTGAAAAGGTGGCGTTAACTTCCACCGTGTACTTATACTGTATTTGGACTTCACTGTCCCGGAGAACCAAAAGTGACTCATTGGCCCTAAATTTAATGTCTCATAGGCTGGTAGGCAAGCGACTTGATGAGAGATGGGATGGTGAACCGCCCATCCATAGAGCTGTCAGGCCTGATCGGCGCGAGGGTAATCGTGCCACACACAACCTCACAAGAGGATAAGGCGTATGGTAAAAGCGATTGTGGGGGGGAGATGTGAGGGGAACTCTAGCATTACGCAGATTGAGTGATAGCAGAGAGGGAGTATTGCAACCTTCGCTCCTGGTCACTGGTAGACAGAGAGACGTAGTCTCACAGCGTCATGGTCTCAACTCGGGGGTGGCTAGTGGTAAATCCGCTAGGAGTCGCTACGCCTACGGTTGAGTGGAAACGAGCACCCCTCTCAGTAGTCGCACCCATTTCTGGTGTTATTTATGATAAGTGTTTTATATATTGCACCTTGAAATTCATAGAATGATATATATATATATATGTATATGCTCATAGAACTTTGAAATTGTGAATGATGTCTGTGTAAGAATGTCTGTGCAGTGTTTGATAAGAATGAATAGATATATGCTCATAATAGAGGAAACCATGCATGACATACATTGATAAAGGAATCTAATTATGCCTAGGTCGAACTAAGTTAGGCTTCCAGCCCGTTCTCGGGAAGCTGTTTTCCCTTACCCGTCTCTAGGGATGCCCGGAAATAGATCTCGTCACGGAGACTTTCCCTCCTTAGAAAGGTTCACCAAGAACCCAGAAAAAGGACTTGAATGCACAAGTGTTAATAACCTTGTACGAGGAGGAACAACCCTCTTCATATATCAAAGTAGCAGTGTAGGGATAAGTAATGAATCGACGGATGAGATCTTGTTGGAAGACCCATGGTCATTCACGACCATCAGATTGACGAAAGTAGTAAGAGCATTACTCCTCTTGCCCTTTTTTTCTCTATCTTTGTGACTAGCGAGGAAATCAGGATCGTAGGTACCCCAAGGTCCATGAGAACATTTGGACCGTCTATCCTTCTACACCTACGAAGTAGTGGAAGAATGCCCAAGGTGGGACAATCTGAGCTGTTGGGTCTCATTCAGGGATCCCGTCGGTCGTTGGATCAGGTTAAGATGCTTAGAGTTTAGTCTCTGTAGTCCGTGCAGGAAGGACGGATCTAGATAGTTAGATCTTGGTCCAATTACCCGTCAGTCGTCAGATCGGTCTGGAGTTGTCCGAGGGTTACCATCGGGAGTCCATCCATCAGCATCTTGGGATTCTCAAGGACAAGAAAATATGAACCACCGGGAAGATCTGAACCGCCCATTGAGGATGCATGTGGCGGAGATCGAGCTGACTATTGGGGGTTGGGATATTTGGCATCGGGAAATAGGAGTTCCCGAGGCCGTGAGAATTGGGACATCACAAGTCTCGAAATCCCATAGAAATCGAGACCGTCCATCGAAAGAGGACACGTGGCAGAAATTGGCGCCAACGGGGAAGGTCCCGACAGGAGGCTATTGATCAACGTTTGTGTCATCGGGATATCGGGAATCTTGATGACAATTTATTTATGCATTTTGGAAACATCACGCTCGAAACCCCGATGAGTGGAAGCCAATCGTTAGTATATTGGAGAAGTAGGAAGCGTCATTGTGGGGGCCAGCTGTCAGCATAGCGGGAAGATGGGATTCGAAGGATTGGGAATCCTGTGAGCCCATACATTTTGGCATTGAAAACCCCGTATCCCCGACAAGGGATAAGACTGCGGTCATGAGAATCATGGTCATGTGAGCTAGGAGCCTAGCCAGGAGAACTAGTGCGAAAAGGATGCGTCGGGATTCGAGGAATCGCGAGTCCTGGGGACGTTTGCATTCCAACATTGGAAAGTCTGAAATCCCGATGGGGGACAAGGCTGTGGTCTTGTGAGATAAAGGTCACGTGGACTAAAGACTTAGCCTGGGAGGCCAAGGCAGCAAAGGAGCGTATCGAGAATCGAAGATCGGTGAACCAAATCGTTGGGACATCACGAGCGTCAAAAACCTCGATGAGAAGGTATGGCTGCGGTCATATAAAGGGAGGTCGTATGGACTCAAAGGACTACCCCAAGGGGACTAGTGGAAGTTGGAGTGCATCGGGAATCGAAGAATTGCAGATGCAAAGGGCATATACAGTTTGGGATTAGAAAACCCGAAACCCCGACGAAAAGAAACAATATAAGGCTTTGGTCTCGTGAGCACGGTCATATGGACCAGGGCATAGCCAAGAGGGACTAAGGCCGGAAGAGAGATCATCGAAGATAGGAGAATCGAGGGCATAGGAACCCTCGACATTAGAAAGGAAAAAACCCTGAAAACTTGCAGTTGTCATTAGGAAAAGACCACGGTTAGGTGTAGAGAGACATATAGGCAAATGAAAGACCCATTGCTCAGGGTTGGCATGACGCTAATGCAAGCTTCAGGGAGTTCTCATTGTTGAGAACTAAAAGAAAAAGTTTGATCTAGGTAGTGGGTATGTTACAAAGTGGTATCAGAGCATGGTTACAATACTCTACCTGATTGGGCTCATGCACGAGTTGTACATAGACTCTATTCAAAGCACTCCTATAAGGAGTAACCCCCTGACTTAACTCTTTTGTCCAGGATTAAAGACTTGGAAAATGAGAACCTGACTGTGTATGCATGGGAAATAATTATGAATTTATGCTCAAATTATAAAAATGAATTTAGCTCTGACTAATAACCAGCATTTTTATTTTTACTCAAGTGGACGATCAACTGTGGGGATCTACAGATGCAGAGTATGGTGACTCACCAAGAGGTGGGAGAAGGCTCTCACAATAGAGACGAAGAGTCTGACGAAAGAAGAGCAATAGGAACCACTCCAGACCTAGTTGAGACTGTGAGGAGTCTCATGGTCGAATTGCAAAGCTGCAAGGTTGATAATGAAAGGATGGTGAAAGAACACGAAATGCACACCGAAATTAATGAAATTCTACTGCAGAGCTTGTCTGACCTACAACGAAAAATGTAGCATGAACCTGAGATGCAGAATCATGGTCGTGTCAGTGACCACGCTGAGAGAAGTACATCCAGAAAGGTCCACCCTAGAGGTAAAGGGCCAGTGTTAGATGATTCCACTGAGAAGGAAGCTAGTGATTCAGAAGGTTCTTCCAGCAGTAGGACCAGTTCCTATTCTCACAGAAAATAGAAGAAGCAAAAGGCTTCCAAGAGTCATAAATTTGAAGAATTCAGGAAGGCCAAACCTCCCTCCTTCGACGGTGAGATAAAGAAGGGAGAGGAAGCCGAGGCCTGGCCACTTGGATTGAAGAAATATTTCAGAGTACATGATTTTTCGGAGAACTTGAAGGCCCGAGTGCCCACTTTCAATCTGAATGGAAAGGTTTCCATCTAGTGGGAAGCCTTAAGAATATGAAAGGGGTCCGCCAGGAGGACCTGTCTTGGAAACGGTTTGAGAAGTACTTCCAGAAGAAGTATTTGTCGGAAAGGTATTTCGACGAGAAGGATAAAGAGTTTTATGAACTCAAACTTGGACAAATTACTATGGAGGATTATGTCAACAAATTTCTCAACTTACTGAGATATGTACCCTACATCAAAGCAGAGAAGGCGAAGGCACAACGCTTCATCAGTGGGCTACCCAAGGAATATCGGAATCGAATCGAATTCGACAAGCCAAAGAATTTAGAAGACACTATTCGAAAGGCAACATATTGTCCTGAACAATATGGACATCGGGCAGAGTCTCGTGGAGACTGGAAGCAGAAGAGTGGTTTGAGATTTCAGAAAAAGGGGAGCAAATCCTGAGGATATAAAAACTACAAGAAGAACCCCAGAATGAACTATCCAACTCGGAGTGTACTCCAGCAGAACTTCCCCTCGGTGGACGGAAATAAAACTTCTGGACCTATACCAATGAAGACTAATAACCCAAAGAGAGAACCTCTTCAATGCTGGGGTTGCGGAGAAGAGCATCTCCTGAGAGACTTTCCACACCGGCAACAAAACATTCATAAAGTTTATAACATTCAGGAAGCTACCACAGTCAATGATGTGGCAAGGAGTGCGCCGCAAATTTATGCATCCTTGGATAATAACCAAGCTGACCACCAAGCTTCAGTGGTGGAAATAGAAGGTATGATTTTCAACCATCTGGTGTCTGTTTTGATTGACCCTGGTTCAAATTTGAGTTATATATCCCCTAATGCTATTGATAAGTGTAAGCTACAGCCACAAACACAAACTAAGCCATGGTTGGTACAGTTAGCCACTGGCACCAAAACAAAGGTGGTAGAGGCCATACCAGCTTGCTAGTTAATTATTGGGTAAATTCCCCACCCAAGCAACCCTTAATGTATTACCCCTGGTATCATCTGACCTATTGATTGGTATGGATTGGCTAGCCACCCATAAAGCCAAATTGGGTTGTTACCATAAAACCTTGGAATGTGTGAGCAAAGAAGGAAAAAGGATAACCCTCGAAGGGATCTGGAAACAGGTCGCGGTGAGACAAATCTACGCCCTATAAATGAGAAAGTATTGCCGAAAGGGATGTCCCCTATATGCAA
Organism: Picea mariana; assembly: GCA_032191745.1. NCBI lineage: Eukaryota > Viridiplantae > Streptophyta > Pinopsida > Pinales > Pinaceae > Picea > Picea mariana. The sequence continues at coordinate 4,801 of JASDQU010187726.1, forward strand.
TACAGGTGCTAAAACCAATCGAAAGAACCAAACCCAGCCCTAATGATCACCCTATCCTGAGAGAATACAGAGATGTGTTTCCAGAAGAGGTATTGGGTTTACCCCCGAGAAGAGACATTGACTTCTCGATAGAACTCACACCAGGAGCGGTGCCAGTGTCAAGGACACCCTACCGGATGAGCACACCTAAGTTAGTTGAACTCCAATTGAAATTGAAAGAAATGGTGGATAAGGGTTATATTCTACCCAGCGTGTCCCCATGGGGAGCACCAGTCCTATTTGTGAGAAAGAAGGATGGCACCCTTAGACTGTGTATCAATTATAGACAACTCAATAAAGTAACTATCAAGAACAAGTACCCCTTGCCCAGGATCAATGATCTATTCGATTAGTTATGAGGAGCAAGTATTTTCTCAAAGATTGACTTGAGGTCAGGATACCATCAAGTCTGAATCAAGGGTGAAGATATCCATAAGACCGCTTTCTAGACACGGTATGGTCATTATGAGTTTGTGGTAGTGCCATTTGGGTTGACCAACGCCCCTGCCACTTTCATGTGCTCAATGAACAATGTACTCAGTAAATTTCTAGATAAATTTGTACTATTTTTTATTGATGACATTTTAATCTACTCTAAGAATAGAGAAGAACATGAAGAGCATCTTAGACTTGTGTTGCAATTGCTAAGAGATCATCAACTCTATGCTAAATTCAGCAAGTGTGACTTCTTTCAGAAGCAAATACATTACTTGGGACATGTTTTGTCTGGGGAAGGGGTAGCAGTAGATCCTGACAAGATCAGGTCTATCGTGGAATGGCCTACCCCAAAGGATGTCTCAGACATCAAATCCTTTATGGGATTGGCAGGATACTATAGAATATTTATAAAATATTTCTCCAAGATTGGTTGTCCAATCACTGCCCTCCAGAAGAAGGGAACAAAGTTTCTGTGGACACAGCAATGTGAAGAAATATTTCAAACCTTGAAGCATCTACTAACCCATGCACCTGTGTTGAAAATCATTGACCCAGAAGAAGACTTCCTTGTGTGCACGGATGCTTGTAAGGAACGGCTCGGAGGAGTCATTATGCAGGAAGGAAAGGTGATCTATTATGAATCCCAAAAATTGAATGAACACGAGTTCAATTATGTGACTCATGATCTAGAACTAACTGCCATATTGCACGCCTTAAAAATGTGGAGGCATTATCTCTTGGGAAGGAAGTTTGTACTTATGACGGATCACTGTGGATTGTGGTATTTGTTTGATCAACCCAAGCTCAATGCTATACAAGCTAGATGGATGGCCCTCCTTAGCGAATTTGATTTTGAAATCAAACACATTAAAGGGAAAGAGAATCGGGTGGTCGATGCCCTTACCAGAAGCATGAGAACAATTCACCTGGCAGCAGTGAGCACCGTTGAGACCGATGTCAAAAAGAGAGTCAGAAATGCACAAGAAACAGATTCCTTCGTTTGGACTATGACCCTATACCTACAGCAAGAACCCGTTGGAGAAAACTATGAAGGCTACCAGATGACCGAGGGAGGTTTTCTCACCTACAGAGATAGACTGTACATTCCCAATTGTGACGACTTGAATAGGTTCATCATGCATGAACTACATAAAAGACCCTACACTGGTCACCCAGAATACCAGAAAATGATCATTGCCACCCGGAAACAATTTTATTGGCCTGGATTGAATAAGGACATAGCCAAATATTTGTCCCAATGCATAGAGTGCCAACAGGTTAAAGTAGAACATTGACACCCAGCAGGACTACTACACCCTTTACCCATCCCAGAATGGAAATGGGAAACAATCTCCATGGATTTTATTAAAGGATTGCCAACTTCAACCAAACAGAATAATTCCATTATGGTGGTGGTGGATAAACTCAGCAAGTATGCTCATTTCGTCCCCGTCAAATCGACCTGCAAGGAGATAGATACAGCCCAAGTATTCATGATAGAGGTGTTCTGACTGCACAGTATGCCGAAAGACATAATATCTGACAGAGACACCAAATTTACTTCCAATTTCTGGAAATCACTGATGGCGGGTTTAGAGACCAAATTGTTGTTTAGCACTGCCTATCACCCTCAAACTGATGGATAGATAGAAAGAGTGAATCAAGTATTAGAGGATATGTTAAGGATGCATGTAATGCATCAACCCAGGAAATGGGAAGACTACCTACCATTCGTAGAATTTGCCTACAACAACGACTACCAAGCATCCTTAAAGATGAGTCCCTTCGAGGTCCTCTATGGCAGGCCATGTAATACTCCAGCCAGCTGGAGTAACCCTGTAAACAGAATTTCTATTGGACCCGGTATGTTGAAATATATGGAACAGCAAGTGACTAAGATAAAACAAAATCTGAAGGTCACTTAGAACCGACAGAAAAGTTATGTTGATCAAAAGAGAAATCCAAGAGAGTTTGAAATGGGAGACCATGTATATCTCAGAATTAAGCCCGGAAGGAGTTCCCTCAAAATGGGAGCCTGTGCCAAATTGGCACCCCGGTATTGTGGACCCTTTGAGGTTCTAGATAGAGTTGGACCCGTAGCCGATCGGCTAGCACTTCCTCCCACAGTAAAAGAACATAATGTTTTCCATGTTTCATTATTGAAGAAATATGTACACCATGCTAATCATATAATTGACTGGTCTATGATCCAGGTGGAACCGGAGGGAGAATTTCTTCCAGAACCCCAATGCATACTGGACAGAAAGGAAACCCTGCTCCGGAATAGAACCATTGCACGGGTCAAGGTGCAGTGGAAACATTTTGGCCCAGAGGAGGCTACATGGGAAATGGAGAATGCCATGAGACATGCATATCCAATTTTGTTTACTTATGTACATGCAATACATGTTAGTAGATAAGAACATTGAGGACGATGTTCCTTTTAAGGGGGGAGGGAATTGTAGCACCCTGTTTCCCCCAGTTTGTAAATATAACTTGACTGGCCAAGGACTATGGCAAACTCATAAGTATGAATATGTGATGTAAATGGACCTTTAGGAAGAGGTCAATGAATGTGAATAACATTTTGAATTTATCATAGGACTGTTGAGAGGGGATGTGCAGAAAAGAGACCACGATGGCAGTGGAAGGCACCTCAAAAGGTGGCATTAACTTCCACCGAGTACTTATACCGTATTTGGACTCCACTAGCCTGGAGAACCAAAAGCGGCTTGCTAACCCCAAATTTAATGTCTCGCAGGCTGGTAGGTGGGCGGCTTGATGAGGGATGGGATGGTGAACTGCCCGACCGTAGAGCCGTCAGGCCTGATCGGCGTGAGGGTAATCGTGCCACACGCAACCTCGCGAGAGGATAAGCCATATGGCAGAAGCGATTGTGAGGGGGAGATGTGAGGGGAACTCTAGCATTATGCAGAGTGAGTGATAACAGAGAGGATGGATTGCAACCTTCACTACTGGTCACTGGTAGACAAAGAGATGCAGTCTCACGGCGTCGTGGTCTTGGCTCAGGGGTGGCTAGTGGTAAATCCGCTGGGAGTCGCTACGCCTACGGTTGGGTGGAAACGAGCACCCCTCTTAGTGGTCGCACCCATTTCTGGTGTTATTTTTGATAAGTGTTTTATATATTGCACCTTGAAATTCATATAATGATATATATATATATATATATATATATATATATATATATATATATATGTATATGCTCATAGAACTTTGAAATTGTGAATGATGTCTGTGTAAGAATGTATGTGCAGTGTTTGATAAGAATGAATAGATATATGCTCATAACAGAGGAAACCATGCATGACATACATTGATAAAGGAATCTAATTATGCCTAGGTTGAACTAAGTTAGGCTTCCAGCCCATTCTCGGGAAGTTGCTTTCCCTTACCCGTCTCTAGGTATGCCCCGGAATAGATCTCGTCACAGAGACTTTCCCTCCTTAGAAAGTTTCACCAAGAATACAGAAAAAGGACTTGGATGCGCAAGTCTTAACAACTTTGGACGAGGAGGAACGACCCTCTTCAGATATCGAAGTAGCAGCATAGGCATAAGTAATGAATCGACGGATGAGATCTTGTCGGAAAACCCATGGTCATTCACGACCATCAGATTGAAAGAAATAGTAAGAGCATTACTCCTCTTTCTCTTTTTTCCTCTATCTTCATGAATAGCGAGGAAATAGAGATCGTAGGTACCCCAAGGTCCATGAGAACATTTGGACAGTCTATCCTTCCACACCTACGAAGTACTGGAAGAACGCTCAAGGTGGGACAATCTAAGTCGTTGGATCTCGTTCAGGAATCCCGTCCGCCGTTGGATCAGGTTAAGATACTTAGAGTTTAGTCTCTGTAGTGCATGTAGGAAGGATGGATCTAGACTGTTAGATCTTGGTCCAATTACCCGTCAGTCGTTGAATCGGTTCGGAGCTGTCCAAGGGTTACCATCGGGAGTCCAGCCATCGGCATATCGGGATTCTCAAAGATAAGAAAATCGAGACACTTCAAGTCTCGAAACGCCGAGAAGATCTGAACTGCCCATTGAGGATGCACGTGGTGGAGATCGAGGTTACTATCGGGGGTTGGGATATTCGTCATCGGGAAATCAGAGTTCCCGAGGCCGTGAGAATTGGGACATCACAAGTCTCCAAATCCCAGGGAAATCGGGACCGTCCATTAGAAGAGGACGCATGGAAGCAATAGGCGTCGACGAGGAAGGTCCCGACAAGAGGCTGTTGATCGGCGTTTGTGTCATTGGGATATCGGGAATCTTGATGACAATTTATTTATGCATTTTGGAAACACGACACTCGAAACCCCGATGAGTGGAAGCCAACCGTCAGTATATTAGAGAAGTAGGAAGCGTCATTGTGGGGGCCACATGTCAGCATAGCGGGAAGATGGAATTCGAAGGATCAAGAATCCCGTGAGCCCATACATTTTGGAAATGAAAACCTCGTAGCCCCGACAAGGGATAAGACTGCGGTCACGAGGATCGTGGTCATGTGAGCTAGGAGACTAGCCAGGAGAACTAGCACGTAAAGGACGCGTTGGAATTCGAGGAATCGCGAGTCCTGGGGACGTTTTCATTTCAACATTGGAAAGTCTGAAACCCTGATAGGGGACAAGGCTATGGTCTTATAGGGGACAAGGCTATGGTCTTGTGCGATAAAGGTCATGTGGACTAAAGACTTAGCCCGGCAGGCCAAGGCAGCAAAGGAGCGTATCGGGAATCGATGAACCAAATTTTTGGGACATCATGAGCGTCAAAAACCCCGATGAGAATGTATGGTTGCAGTCATATAAAGGGAGGTCATATGGACTCAAAGGACTAGCCCAAGGGGACTAGTGGAAGTTGGAGTGCGTCGGGAATCGGAGAATCATGGATCCAAAGGGCATATACAGTTTGGCATTAGAAAACCCGAAACCCCGAAAAAAAGAAACAATATAAGTTTGCGGTCTAGTGACCACGGTGGTATGGACCAGGGCATAGCTAGGAGGGGCTAAGATTGGAAGAGAGCTCATCGAAGATCAGAGAATTGAGGGCATAGGAACCCTCGACATTAGAAAGGAAAAAACCCCGAAAACTTGAAGTTGTTATCAGGGATAGACCACGGTTAGGTATAGAGAGATGTATAGGTGAATGAAAGACCCATTGCTCAGGGTTGGCATGATGTTGATGAAAGCTTCGAGGAGTTGTCATTGTTGAGAACTAAAAGAAAATGTTTGATCTAGGTAGTGGGTATGTTACAAAGTGGTATCAGAGCATGGTTACAACACTCAGCATGATTGGACTCATGCACGAGTCGTGCATAGACTCTGTTCGAAGCACTCCAATAAGGAGTAACCCCCTAACTTAAATCTTGTGTCTAGGATTAAAGACTTGGAAAATGAGAACCCAACTATGTATGCATGTGAAAGAATTATGAATTTATGAGAAAATTATAAAAATGAATTTAGCTTTGAATAATAACCAGCATTTGTCTTTTCACTCAAGCGGACGATCAACCACCGAGATCTACAGAAGCAGAGTATGGTGACTCAACAAGAGGTGGGATAAGGCTCCCACAACAGAGATGAAGAGTCTGACGAAAGAAGATCAATAGGAACCCCTCCAGACCTAGCTGAGACTGTGAGGAGTCTCATGGTCGAATTGCAAAGCTGCAAGGCCGATAATGAAAGGATGATGAAAGAACACGAAAAGTAAACCGAAATTAATGCAGTTCTACTGCAAAGCTTGTCTGACCTAGAGGGACAAATGCAGCATGAACCTAAGATGCAGAATCATGGTCGTGTCAGTGACCACACTGAGAGAAGTACATCCAGAAAGGTCCACCCCAGAGGTAAAGGGCCAGTGTCATATGATTCCACTGAGAAGGAAGCTAGTGATTCAGAAGGTTCTTCCAGTAGAAGGACCAGTTCCTATTCTCACAGAAAACAGAAGAAGCAAAAGACTTCCAAGAGTCATAAATTTGAAGAATTCAGGAAGGCCAACCCTCCCTCCTTCGACGATGAGATAAAGAAGGGAGAGAAAGTCGAGGCCTAGCTACTTGGACTGAAGAAATATTTCAGAGTCCACGATTTTTCAGAGAACTTGAAGGCCCGAGTGGCCACTTTCAATCTCAATGGAAAGGTTTCCATCTAGTGGGAAGACCTTAAGAAGATGAAAGGGGTCCGCGAGGAGGACTTGTCTTGGAAACCGTTTGAGAAGTACTTCCATAAGAAGTATTTGTCGGAAAGGTATTTTGACGAGAAGGCTAAAGAGTTTTATGAACTCAAACTGGGACAACTTACTATGGAGGAGTATGTCAACAAATTCCTTGACTTACTGAGATATGTAACCTACATCAGAGAAGAGAAGGCGAAGGCACAACGCTTCATTAGTGGGCTACCCAAGGAATACCGGAACCGAATTGAATTCGACGAGCCAAAGACTTTAGAAGACACTATTCGAAAGGAAACATATTGTCATGAACAATATGGACATCGGGCAGAGTCTCGTGGAGACTGGAAGCAAAAGAGTGGTTCGAGATTTCAGAAAAAGGGGAGCAAATCCTCAGGATTTAAAAACTACAAGAAGAACCCAAGAATGAACTATCCATCTCGGAGTGTACTCCAACAGAACTTCCCCTCGGTGGATGGAACTAAAACTTCTGGACCTATACCAGTGAAGACTAATAACCCAAATAGAGAACCTATGCAATGCTGGGGTTGCGGAGAAGAGCATCTCCTGAGAGACTGTCCACACTGGCAAAAAAACAGTCGTAAAGTTTATAACATTCAGGAAGCTACCACAGTCAATGATGTGGCAAGGAGTGTGCTGCAGATTTATGCAGCCTTGGATAATAACCAAGCTGACCACCAATCTTCAGTGGTGGAAGTAGAAGGTATGATTTTCAACCATCTGGTGTCTATTTTGATTGACCCTGGTTCAAATTTGAGTTATATATCCCCTAAAGCTGTTGATAAGTGTAAGCTACAACCACGAAAACAAACTAACCCATGGGTGGTACAGTTAACCACTGGCACCAAAAGAAAGGTGGTAGAGGCCATACTAGTCTGCCAGTTAATGACTGGGTAAATTCCCCACCCAAGGAACCCTTAATGTATTAACCCTGGGATCATACGACCTGTTGATTGGTATGGACTGGTTGGCTGCTCATAAAGACAAATTGAAATGTTACCATAAAACCTTGGAATGTGTGAGCAAAGAAGGAAAAAGGATAACCCTCTAAGGGATCTGGAAACCGTTCTCGATGAGACAAATCTCAGCCCTAGAAATGAGAAAGTATTGCCGAAAGGGATGTCCCCTATATGCAATACAGGTGCTAAAAACAATCGAAAGCGCTAAACCTAGCTCTGATGATCACCCTATCCTGAGAGAATACAGAGATGTGTTTTCGAAAGAGGTGGGTTTACCCCCGAGAAGAGACATTGACTTCTCTATAGAACTCACACCAGGAGCAGTGCCGATGTCTAGGACACCCTACCAGATGAGCACAACTGAGTTAGTTGAACTCCAATTGCAATTGAAAGAAATGATGGATAAGGGTTATATTCGACCCAGCGTGTCCCCGTGGGGAGCACCAGTCCTTTTTGTGAGAAGGATGGATGGCACCCTTAGACTGTGTATCGATTATAGACAACTCAATAAAGTAACTATCAAGAACAAGTACCCCTTTCCCAAGATCAATGATCTATTCAATCAGTTAGGAGGAGCGACTATTTTCTCAAAGATTGACTTGAGGTTAGGATACCATCAAGTCCGAATCAAGGGTGAAGACGTCCATAAGACCGCTTTCCAGACATGGTATGGTCATTATGAGTTTGTGGTGGTGCCATTTGGGTTGACCAATGCCCCTACCACTTTCATGTGCTTAATGAACAATGTACTCAATAAATTTCTAGATAAATTTGTACTAGTTTTTATTGATGACATTTTAATCTACTATAAGAATAGAGAAGAACATGAAGAGCATCTTAGACTTGTGCTGCAAGTGCTAAGAGAGCATCAGCTCTATGCTAAATTCAACAAGTGTGACTTCTTTCAAAATAAAATACATTACTTGGGACATGTTCTATCCGGGGAAGGGGTAGTAGTAGATCCTTTATGGGATTGGAAGGATACTATAGAATATTTATAAAAGATTTCTCAAAGATTGGTTGTCCAATCACTACCCTCCAGAAGAAGGGAACAAAGTTTATGTGGACACGACAATGTGAAGAAATATTTCAAACCTTGAAACATCTACTAACCCATGAACCTGTGTTGAGAATCGCTGACTCGGAAGCTGACTTCCTTTTGTGCATGGATGCCTGTAAGGAATGGCTCAGAGGAGTCCTTATGCAGGAAGGAAAGGTGATCTGTTATGAATCCCAAAAATTGAATGAACACGAGGTCAATTATGTGACTCATGATCTGGAACTAGCTGCCATAGTGCATGCCTTAAAAATGTGGTGGCATTATCTCTTGGGAAGGAAGTTTGTACTTACGATGGATCATTGTGGATTGCGGTATTTTTTTGATCAACCCAAGCTCAATGCTAGACAAGCTAGATGGATGGCCCTCCTTAGTGAATTTGATTTTGAAATCAAACACATTAAAGGGAAAGAGAATCGGGTGGCCGATGCCCTTAGAAGAAGCATGAGAACAATTCACCTGGCAGCGGTGAGCACCTGCAAGACCGATGTCAAGAACAGAGTCAGAAATGCACAAGAAAAAGATTCCTTCGCTCGGACTGTGACCCTATACCTACAATGAGAACCCGCTGGAGAAAAATATGAAGGCTACCAGATGACCGAGGGAGGTCTGCTCACCTACAGAGATAGATTGTACATTCCTAATTTTGACGACTTGAAGACGTTCATCATGGAGGAACTACATAAAAGACCCTATACTGGTCACCCAGGATACCAGAAAATGATCACTGCCACCCGGAAACAATTTTATCGGCCTGGATTGAAGAAGGACATAGCCAAATATTTGGCCCAATGCATAGAGTGCCAACAGGTTAAAGTAGAACATCGACACCCAGCATGATTCTACTACACCCTTTACCCATCCCAGAATGGAAATGGGAAACCATCTCCATGGATTTTATTACAGGATTGCCAGCTTCAACCAAACAGAATGATGCCATTATGGTGGTGGTGGATAAACTGAGCAAGTCTGCTCATTTCAACCCCGTCAAATCGACCTAGAAGGTGATAGATATAGCCCAAGTATTCATGAAAGAGGTGTTCTAACTGCATGGTATGCCGAAAGAGATAATATCTGGCAGAGACACCAAATTTACTTCCAATTTCTTGAAATCACTGATGGAGGGTTTAGAGACCAAATGTTTGTTTAGCACCGCCTATCACCCTCAAACCGATGGATAGACAGAAAGAGTGACTCAAGTATTAGAGGATATGTTAAGGATGCATGTAATGCATCAACCTAGAAAATGGGAAGACTACCTACCATTGGTAGAATTTGCCTCCAACAACGGCTACCAAGAATCCTTAAAGATGAGTCCCTTCGAGGTAGGCAGGCCGTCTAATACTCCAGTTAGCTGGAGTAACCCTGTAAACGGGATTTCTACTGGACCCGATAAGTTGAAAGAGATGGAACAACAAGTGACTCAGATAAAACAAAATATGAAGGTCGCTCAGAACCGACATAAAAGTTATGCTGATCAAAAGAGAACTCCAAGAGAGTTCGAAATGGGAGACCATGTATATCTCAGAATTAATCCTAGAAGGAGTTCCCTCAAAATGGGAGCCTGTGCCAAATTGGCACCCTGGTATTGTGGACCCTTTGAAGTTTTAGATAGAGTTGGACCCGTATCCTATCCGCTAGCACTTCCTCCCACAGTAAAAGCACATAATGTTTTCCATGTTTCATTATTGAAGAAATATGTACACCATGCTAATCATATAATTGACTGGTCTGTGATCCAGGTGGAACCGGAGGGAGAATTTCTACCAGAACCCCAATGCATACTAGACAAAAAGGAAACCCCGCTCCAGAACAGAACCATTGCACAGGTCAAGGTGCAGTGGAAACATTTTGGCCAAGATGAGGCTACATGGGAAATGGAGGATGCCATGAGACATGCATATCCGATTTTGTTTACTTCTGTACATGCAATACATGTTAGTATATAAGAAAATCGAGGACGATGTTCCTTTTAAGGGGAAGGGAATTGTAACACCCTGTTTCCCCTAGTTTGTAAATATAACTGGACTGGCCAAGGACTATGGAAAACTCATAAGTATGAATATGTGATGTAAATGGACCTTTAGGAAGAGGTCAATGAATCTGAATAAAATTTTGAATTTATTGCAGGACTGCTGAGAAAGGATGTGCAGAAAAGAGACCACGATGGCGGTGGAAGGCACTTGAAAAGGTGGCGTTAACTTCCACCGAGTACATATACCGTATTTGGAATCCACTGTCCCAGAGAACCAAAAGCGGCTCGCTAGCCCCAAATTTAATGTCTCGCAGGCTGGTAGGCAGGCGTCTTTATGAGGGATGGGATGGTGAACCGCCTATCCATAGAGCGGTCAGGCCTGATCGGCGCGAGGGTAATTGTTCCACATGCAACCTCGCAAGAGAATAAGGCGTATGGAAGAAGCGATTGTGTGGGGGAGACACGAGGGGAACTTTGGCATTACGAAGAGTGAGTGATAGCAGAGAGGGAGGATTGCAACCTTCACTCCTGGTCACTGGTAGACAAAGAGACGCAGTCTCGCGGCGTCGTGGTCTCAGCTCGGGGGTGGCTAGTGGTAAATCTATTGGGAGTCGCTATGCCTACAGTTGGGTGGAAACGAGCACCCCTCTTAGTAGTCGCACCCATTTCTGGTGTGATTTCTGATAAGTGTTTGATATATTGCACCTTGAAATTCATAGAATGATATATATATGTGTGTGTGTGTGTGTGTGTGTGTGTGTGTGTGTGTGTGTATGCTCATAGAACTGTGAAATTGTGAATGATGTCTGTGTAAGAATTTCTTTGCAGTGTTTGATAAGAATGAATAGATATATGCTCATAACAGAGGAAACCGTGCATGACTTACATTGATAAAGGAATCTAATTATGCCTAGGTCGAACGAAGTTAGGCTTCTAGCCCATTCTCAGGAAGCTGTTTTCCCTTACCCATTTCCAGGGATGCCCTGAAATAGATCTCGTCACAGAGACTTTCCCTCCTTAGAAAGGTTCACCAAGAACCCAGAAAAAGGACTTGAACGCGCAAGTCCTAATAACTTTGTATGAGGAACGACCCTCTTTAGATCTCGAAGTAGCAGCGTAGGGATAAGTAATGAATCGATGGATGAGATCTTGTCAGAAGACCCATGGTCATTCACGACCATCAGATTGATGGAAGTAGTAAGAGTGTTACTCTTCTTGCCCTTTTTTCCTCTATCTTCGTGAATAGCGAGGAAATCAAGATCGTAGGTACCCCAAGGTCCATGAGAACATTTGGACTGTCGATCCTTCCACACCTACGAAGTAGTGGAACAATGCCCAAGGTGGGACAATCTGAGCCGTTGGATCTCGTTCAAGAATCTCGTCGGCCATTGGATCGGGTTAAGATGCTTAGAGTTTAGTCTCTATAGTGCGCACAGGAAGGACGGATGTAGACCGTTATATATTAGTCCATTTACCCGTCAGTCGTCAAATAGGTCTGGAGCTGTCCGAGGGTTACCATTAGTAGTCCATCCATCGACATATCGGGTTTCTCAAGGACATGAAAATCAAGACACTTCAAGTCTTGAAACGCCAGGAAGATCTAAACCGACCGTTGAGGATGCACGTGGTGGAGATCGAGGTTACTATTGGGGGTCGGGATATTCAGCATCGGGAAATCAGAGATCCTGAGGCTGTGAGAATTGGGACATCACAAGTCTCGAAATATCGGAGAAATCGGGACCGTCCATCGGAAGAGGACGCGTGGCAGCAATTGGCACTGACAAGGAAGGTCCCGACAGGAGGTTTTTGATCGACGTTTGTGTCATCAGGATATCGGGAATCTTGATGACAATTTATTGATGAATTTTGGAAATGTGATGCTCGAAACCCTGATGAGTGGAAGCCATCCGTCAGTATATTGGAGAAGTAGGAAGCACCATTTTGGGGGCCAGTTGTCAGCATAGCGGGAAGACGGGATTCAAAGGATTGGGAATCCCATGAGACCATAAATTTTGGCATTGAAAACACCGTAGCCTTGACAAGGGATAAGACTGTGGTCACGGGGATCATGGTCATGTGAGATAGGAGCCTATCCAGGAGAACTAGCACCTAAAGCACGCATCGAGATTCGAGGAATCGCGAGTCTTGGGGACATTTGAATTTCAACATTGGAAAGTCTGAAACCCCAATGGGGGACAAGGCTGCGGTCTTGTGAGATAAAGGTCACGTGGACTAAAGACTTAGCCCGAGAGGCCAAGGCAGCAAAGGAGCGTATCGGGAATATGAGATCGGTGAACCAAATTGTTGGGACATCACGAGCATCAAAAACCCCGATTAGAAGGTATGACTGTTGTCATATAAAGGGAGGTCGTATGGACTCAAACGACTAGCCCAAGGGGACTAGTGGAAGTTGGAGTGCGTCGAGAATCGGAGAATCGCGGATCCAAAGGGCATATATAGTTTGGCATTAGAAAACCCGAAACCCCGACCAAAAGAAACAATATAAGGCTGTGGTCTCGTGAGCATGGTCGTATGGACCAGGGCATAGCCAAGAGGGGCTAAGGCCGGAACAGAGCTCATCGAAAATCGGAGAATCAAGGGCATAGGAACCCTCGACATTAGAAAGGAAAAAACCCCGAAAACATGAAGTTGTCATCAGGAAAAGACCACAGTTAGGTGTAGAGAGCCGTATAGGAGAATGAAAGACCCGTTGCTCAGGGTTGGCATGACGTTGATGCAAGCTTCAAGGAGTTCTCATTGTTGAGAACTAAAAGAAAAAGTTTGATCTAGCTAGTGGGTATGTTACAAAGTGGTATCAGAGCATGGTTACAACACTCGGTCTGGTTGGGCTCATGCACTAGTCGCGCATAGACTTCATTCGAAGCACTCCTATAAGGAGTAACCCCCTGACTTAAGTCTTTTGTCCATGATTAAAGACTTGGAAAATGAGAACCCGACTGTGTATGCATGTGAAAGAATTGTGAATTTATGAGCAAATTATAAAAATGAATTTATCTCTGACTAATAACCAGTTTTTGTCTTTTCACTCAAGGGGACGATCAACCATGAGTATCTACAGACGCAGAGTATGGTGACTCACCAAGAGGTAGGAGAAGGCTCCCACAACAGAGACGAAGAGTCTGACGAAAGAAGAGTAATAGGAACCCCTCCAGACCTAGCTGAGACTATGAGGAGTCTCATGGTCGAATTGCAAAGCTGCAAGGCCGATAATGAAAGGATGATGAAAGAACATGAAAAGCAAATTGAAATTAATGCAGTTCTACTGCAAAGCTTGTCCGACCTACAACAAAAAATGCAGCATGAACCTGAGATGCAGAATCATGGTCGTGTCAGTGACCACACTGAGAGAAGTACATCCAGAAAGGTCCACCCCAGAGGTAAAGGGCCAATGTCAGATGATTCCACTGAGAGGGAAGCTAGTGATTCAGAAGGTTCTTTCAGTAGTAGGACAAGTTCCTATTCTCGCAGAAAACACAAGAAGCAAAAGACTTCCAAGAGTCATAAATTTGAAGAATTCAGGAAGGCCAAACCTCCCTCCTTCGACGATGAGATAAAGAAGGGAGAGGAAGCCAAGGCCTAGCTACTTGGACTGAAGAAATATTTCAGATTCCATGATTTTTCAGAGAACTTGAAGGCCCGAGTGCCCACTTTTAATCTAAATGGAAAGGTTTCCATCAGGTGGGAATACCTTAAGAATATGAAAGGGGTCCGCGAGGAGGACCTGTCTTGGAAACGTTTTGAGTAGTACTTCCAGAAGAAGTATTTGTCGGAAAGGTATTTCAACGAGAAGGCTAAAGAGTTTTATGAACTCAAACTGGGACAACTTACTATGGAGGAGTATGTCAACAAATTCCTCGGCTTACTGAGATATGTACCCTGCATCAAAGCAGAGAAGGCGAAAGCACAACGCTTCATCAGTGGGCTACCCAAGGAATACCAGAACCAAATCGAATTCGACGAGCCAAAGACTTTAAAAGACACTATTCGAAAGGCAACATATTGTCATGAACAATATGGACATCGGGCAGAGTCTTGTGGAGATTGGAAGCAGAAGAGTTGTTCGAGATTTCAGAAAAAGGGGAGAAAATCCTCAAGATTTAAAAACTACAAGAAGAACCCTAGAATGAACTATCCAGCTCAGAGTGTACTCCAACAGAACTTCCCCTCGGTGGACGGAAATAAAACTTCTGGACCTATACCAGTGAACACTAATAACCCAAAGAGAGAACCTCTAAAATGTTGGGGTTGCGGAGAAGAGCATCTCCTGAGAGATTGTCCACACCGACAACAAAAAAGTCGTAAAGTTTATAACATTCAGGAAGCTACCATAGTCAATGATGTGGTAAAGAGTGTGTCGCAGATTTATGCAGCCTTGGATAATAACCAATCTGACCACCAAGCTTTAGTGGTGGAAATAGAAGGTATGATTTTCAACCATATGGTGTTTGTTTTGATTGACCCTGGTTCAAATTTGAGTTATATAGCCCCTAATGTTGTTGATAAGTGTAAGCTACAGCCACGATAACAAACTAAGCCATGGTTGGTACAGTTCGCCACTGGCACCAAAACAAAGGTGGTAGAGGCCATACCAGCCTGCCGGTTAATGATTGGGTAAATTCCCTACCCAAGCAACCCTTAATGTATTACCCCTAGGATCATATGAACTGTTGATTGGTATGGACTGGTTGGCCGCCCATAAATCCAAATTGGACTGTTACCATAAAACCTTGGAATGTGTGAGCAAAGAAGGAAAAGGGATAACCCTCCATGGGATCTGGAAACTGATCTCGGTCAAAAAAATATTAGCCTTGCAAATGAGAAAGTATTTCCAAAAGGGATGTCCCCTATATGCAATACAGGTGCTAAAAACAATCGAAAGCACTAAACCTAGC
>JASDQU010187727.1:0-12279 GCA_032191745.1 Picea mariana
TCCAAACTGAAGGAATATCCTTCACAAGAAAACATAAATCCCATCGATAATTTGGCCAGATCGCAAGATCTAGAGAACCATTCCACTATTAAACATTGAAGAGTCTAATTGGGCCTCGGTGGTGGGTTTGGTTCCTACTGTTGAGTCTAGGGATTTAAGACCCAACAATAGAATTTGTGCTAGAAGGAGGGCCTGAGAATGAATGGTTGGATATATATTCTACAGAGTATTTCAAAGAGCCTATAGATTCAAAACAACCCACATGCATGGCTAGTCATTCCCAAGACAACCCACACATGCTAAGTACTCCTTGAACGAGTAACTCACCCCAGCCCGAGGAAGAACCTTTTCACCTTGAAATACCTTACGCTCTTCCTCACGAGGAAGTAAATCAATTCAAAATAATCACAAGAGCCTACGCCCGACAAATCAATGTGTTTTCCTTAGCTCCCATACTCCCTCGAAGAAAACAACAAAGCAAACCAGTGGTTAGTACTCCCGACGAGTTTTTAGTACACTCAATAGAAGACTTGATAGATTTAGCTATCAACGAAATCCAAGAACCTCTTGATTTGATACCTAAAACGCCAGTCGACGACGTCTCTGAACCAGACGATTTTTCGGAAGAGGAAGAGTTTAAATCAGAGTCTGAATATATGGAAGGCAACAATGACCATAATGATGAAAGGGGGAACCCGCCTCTAAGCAATCAACCCTAGTTAGCCAGAGACGCTTTGGCCCTCCCAGGACCAGTTCATAACCTTCCTCATTATCCAGAGAAGTTTCTTCCTAAGTTCGATCCCAAAACATTTGGATTGCCTGAATATCATATCAAGAAATTTATACTAGCAATCAGGCTTATGAACGTCCAACATGAAGACATAGTATGCAGACTTTTCCCCTATACGTTTGAAAATTCGGCTTCCACGTGGTACTTCAACCTGCCGATATGATCTATAACTAGCTGGACGAAGTTCTAGAAATATTTTCTAGACAAATTTACCGAAGAAACTACTACGGGAGCTCTGATGGTCGAGTTGTTCGCCACCACCATGAGTTCAAGAGAAAGGGTCAACGAATTCAATCAAATATTCATGACTATCTTGAACAAGTTCCATCCCGAATCTAAGCCAACTCAGGAATTGCAAATCGAAGTTTATGCTAATGCTCTCCCAGCTTCCATTTCCATGTTCGTAAAAAGGGATGCTAAACGAACCCTAGCTGAGAATTTCGAAGAAGCCAAAACTATAGAATTCCAGATGAAAGGGTGTAAAGAAGGCCAGGTCTCTCTAGTTAAAAAAGAAGCTCAGCCTCCTCCTAGGAGAGGACTCCTTTTGACTATAACGTCGGGGAAACAAGTAGAGCAGACCCCCAATAAGGTTAATGGAGACATAGAATATCTACAACGCATGGTTAAGAAATTATCAAATGAGATCATAGACATGAAGAGAAATGCAAGAGAGGGAAACCAAGGTCAAAGCCCCTATAAACCTTTCATTAAAAGGAACCCACCTTTCAAGGCAATTGAACCTCCCCCAACTAACTTAAATATTTATCTAGGGAATGTTGCATCTTATTCCTTCTGCACTTATCACCAGGAAAACCACTCTGAAAGAGACCGCCCTCAATGGGTACATGCCATGAATCTGATAGCCAATCGGTTTTTAGACGAAGTCTCCCTCACCGAATAGCCAACCAGATCGGTTGTGAATATTGTTGACCATGAAGAAATTGATCCACCACCAGATACAACCATGCTGATATGGTATCCTGACCTGATCATGCCTTCCAACAACCTGTTTGAGTCTCAAGAACCACTCGCAGAAGTCTTGGTTGTGCAGAAATAAAGGTCCACCTGTCTCAAAATACATCACTGCTACCCAAACTTCGAGAGATAAGACATCCCCCGATCCCCCGAAAACACCTTTTTCTCCCAGTAGGAAACCTATAAGCATCCATACCCGAGAATCGCTCAAAATTGATTACAACATAGTTGAAGATTTGAAGAAGTTAAGGGTGAACATATCAGTCATGGACATGTGCAAGATCCCTCAGCAAAAGGACTTCCTGCTACAAGCTTTGAACTCAGTAGAAGACCCTACGACTAGTAATGGCCAGGAAAGAAATCTAGCTCCCACAGACCCAGTAAATAAACCAACCATGAATACCTGTTCGAAAGATAAGAAAGGGAAGCCTTTTCTCCCACCTTTCCTCTTAGCGTTCAAAGTTTTCAACAAGAATCTCCATAATTGTTTGGTAGATTCAAGAGCATCTTCCAACGTTATGCCCTTGTCAATATACATAAATTAAATGACATTCCTCTACAGAGCGACAAGCACGTGATACAACTAGACAGGACCTAGGTCAAAGTCATGGGGGAGCTCAGGGATGTAATGATTAGAATATCGACACATCCTAAATTTGTGCAAGTGATTGACATCATCGTGGTAGACATCCCAGAGGCTTATGGGTTATTACTAAGTTGAGATTGGTCTGAGAAGTTAAATGGGTACTTTAGGACAAACTGGGAACACCTTTGGCTACCACTGAAGGGATACAAGAACATGATCAGAATCGATAGGAAGAGATATCTGAAACATACAGTCACTGATTTAGAAACCCTGAATGAACCCTCATCTACAGATTTCCCCATGCTGGGCAATTATTCCTGTGATTCCCACTTTGGAAACCTTTCCCCTCTCTTATCTGATGTCCCCCTTAGTCAAAACTCTGAAATGGTCTTTCAAGAGAAATCGTCAATACTAATAGAAGACACTCTCTTCTGCCAAGACCCTGCGTTAGAAATTACAGAACAAGAGATAGGAGAGCTAGAAAGTAATAAGGAAGGAGAAAAGGGATATTGTCTTTCAAAAATTTGGACCATATACTTTGATGGATCTAAATCACAGGAAGGATCAGGGGCAGGGCACATCCTCATTGATCCAAAAGGTAAACGTTATTTCTTATCCTATAAACTAGAATTCAAATGCACTAATAACACTGCCGAGTATGAAGCTTTAGTACAAGGGTTAAAGAAAGCCATTGACTTGAACATCAAATAATTGAAAGTTTTCGGGGACTCCGAGATTATCGTTAGACAAGTAAGGAATACTATACACTGCAATTCCCCGCACCTGAATAATTATCAGTAGGAAGTGCATAGGTTAATGGAGCATTTTGAAGCTTTCAACATCACCGTGATCCCCAGAGCAAAGAACATCCTTGTTGATTCCCTGGCCACAACTGCTTTGAGGTTGTCACCTCTGGAGGACTATGAAGCCTCCCGGTTCACTGTGGAACTACTCTACAAACCATCAGTTCCTAACAATATCTCTAATTGGAAGGTCTTTGAAGGAGATGAGCAGATCATAAACTTCCTAACTAACCAAGACAATTTCAAAGATTTAGCCATTGACGATGAGGTATTCCAGGAGCAAGTGATAGAAACTAATCYTCGAATAGGCCATCCTATTGACAGATCAAAATCTCACACCATCCCGAAGGGGGTAGCTAATCTAGAAAATATGTTTGACCTGAAAGAAYGCTTTAGGGGGCCTAATAACGCAAAGACCGGGAACTCTTTTCCCCTGCACGAAACTATAAATCTTGGAACCCCGGAGAATCCAAAGAATGTGAATCTTGGCAAAACCATATCTAAAGAGGAAAGAAAGGCTTATCTCAAACTGTTCAGACAATATCAAGATGTCTTCGCATGGTCCTACCGAGACCTGAAAACCTACGACACCCGGATCATTCAACACACTATACCGTTAAAACATGAGGTGAAACCTTTCCAACAGAATCTTTGAAAGTATCACCCATACCTGGAACCTCTCATGTATAAGGAATTAAAGAAACTTTTAGATGCCAATATCATTTCCTAGGTTAGGCATTCTGCATGGGTAGAAAATCTGGTTCGTGTGAGGAAAAAGTCTGGAGAAATTTGCTTATGCATAGATTTTAGAAATCTCAATAGAGCTTCAAAAAAGAACAATTACCCAATCCCTCCAATGGAACAACTCCTGCAAACCGTGTCTAGCTCGAAGATTTTCTCCCTGCTGGATGGTTTCTTAGGTTACAACCAAGTCCTTGTTTTGGAGGAAGATCGTTTAAAAACTACCTTCCGAACCAAGTGGGGAAACTTCGCTTATAAATGCATGCCTTTTGGGTTAATCAACGCGGGAGCAACCTTCCAAAGGGCCATGGATGTAGTATTTCAGGGACTAATCAAAAAGTGTGTGGTAGTGTATCTAGACGATGTAACCATGTATTCAAAGAATAGAGAAGAACACATCCAACACTTACTCAAATTTTCGAAAGGTGTAGGAAATACTGTATATCCTTAAATCCAAAGAAAACCATTTTCGATGTCGAGGAAGGTAATTTGTTAGGTCATATTATATCCCAAGAATTTATTCGCATAGACCCAAAAAGGATTAGAGACATAGCTCAACTCTCGTTGCCCCATAACAAGAAAGCTATGCAATCCTTTTTCAGGAAAATAAATTTTGTGAGGAAATTCACTCCTGATTTCACGGAAATCATCAAACCCTTACAAAAGATGATTCACAAAGATTTCAAATTTAAGTGGGATGATGAACGAAAGGATGCTTTCAAAAATATTAAAACTGCCATATCCCGAGCCCCTGTGCTACGAAGTCCCGATTTCAATAGGGATTTCTTCCTCTATACTTTCACCTCCGACCAGTCATTAGCTGCAATATTGAATTAGAAGGATGATGACAACAATGAATCTCTGGTGTCATTCATGAGAACTAATCTCCAAGGAGTTGAGCTTAACTATCCTGTTGTTGACAAACAAGCCTATGCGGTATACAAGGCAGTAAAACCTACCAAACTTGTTAAGGGGCAAGGGTTGTGCAAACTCGCAGATGAAGCCCAAGACCAAGCAAATGAAGATTTTAGATGGGAGAATGAAATGTAATTATGGTGTGGTAAAGATTCATACATTTCCCCAGGGCCCGAGTCTTGGTATAAGAATCTGACCTACCTTCTACACCATGGGGCCTGCCCAGAAAATCTCAACCCTAGGGAAAGGAGAGTTCTCAGATTAAAATATGCACAATACCGCCTCATAAATTTGGTACTCTTCCAGATTAACTATGATGGAGTACTCTTAATATGTCTCGAACGTGAAGATGAAGACAAAGTCCTGAAGGAAATCCATGATGGCCCTGTCGGTGGGTATTTCGCAGGAAACACCACCACGCATAAGATACTGAGAGCTGGTTATTATTGGCCCACCTTGTTCAAAGATGCCCATACCTATGCTAGAAACTGTAAAACTTGTCGAGTAAGCGGCGGGAGGGAGAAGAGAGAGACAATCCCACTCCATCTAGTGATTGTCTCTAGGCCTTTTGAGCAATGGGGGTTAGATATCATAGGAGAAATCACACCAAGCTCTTCAAAAGAACACAAGTACATTCTGACTACCACTGATTACTTCACAAAATGGGAAGAGGTTATCCCTTTGACTCATGTAAATGAAAAAGTGGTGATCCAATTCATAGAGCAACAACTAATCATGAGGTTTGGCGTCCCTTGTGTCCTGATTTTTGATAATGCAACTTATTTCTCTTCAACCCGACTGATGGAGTTTTATTTGGACAAAGAAATCATAATTAAGTACTCTACAAATTATTACCCATAAGGAAATGGGGTGGCAGAATCGACCAATAAGAACCTAGTAAGGATACTAAAGAAGACAGTTGTGAATAACCAAAGGAATTGGCATAATCTACTCCATAACGCTTTATGGGTTGATAGGGTCACACCCAAAGAAGCCATAGGAAATTCCCCGTACTTCCTATTTTATGGACAGGAAGCTATTCTCCCAAATGGGCTTTATATTCCATCTCTTCAACTAGCCCAAGATTCCAATGGGATCCCTCCTCAGTCATACAACAAAGAATTGATACTCTGCTCATGCTAGAAGAAGAGAGAGAAAATGATAAGTCGAAATTCATAGCTCACCAATAGGTAGTGAAAAGGTGGTTTGACAAGCATAAGGAAAAAGAGAAGGATTTTGAAATAAGAGACGTAGTACTGAAATGGGATTAGGGCAAATGAGCCGAAACATAAACATTCTAAGTTTCAGAATCTGTGGCTTGGACCTTTCCAGGTGGCTGAGAAGATTGGGGCTGGAACTTATCGATTACAGAATATGAGGGGAGAACCTGACTCCCTCCCAGTAAATGGCCAAGCCCTCAAACAATATTTCCAATTAAAAAAAAAGGGGGGGAGGCATCTTGTTTTAGTGTTTTCAACATTTCGAAATACTTTTCTTTTCGGTTTTCTTTTGCTTTCTGGATTTCCGTGCTTTTGAAAGTTTTGTTTAGCGGGACAATGGTTGAACTTAAGTCATGTGACATAGAGAAATCTGTTCTGAACTCATCACTGACATACAACTCAAGAAGAATCAAGGAACTTGCAGTTGCTTTAAGGAGCCCTCCATCTAGCCCGCATAAATGAACAACTTCGAAGAAATGCTAGAAGTGTTTGCCTAGTGGTTTGGTAATACCTTAAGGGTAAGAAGGAATTCCATAAAGGACTACATGATCCCGAATAAAAAGCTAGCAAAGGGTCCACCTAACCATCTCAGTTTGCGAAATAAACAGACGTCATCCTCTCTCACCTGCTCAGGGTATCACGCCGAAATAAAATGGACATTATCAAAAGAGTGATCAGTAGGGGAGGCTATGCAGATTTCTCTGTCGGGGCTATATATGCTCGTTGGCTGTATAGCAAGGTCTATGATGTCGGGGTGACTCCGTCGGGGCTATGGATGTTCGTTGGTAGCGAAGCAACACCAAAGTAAAGGAGTAAAGGTAACTAAGGGATTCATGCCAGTGAATGCTTTGCTAGTCTTTTGTAAAAGGGGACGTAAGTTAGGGTTACAGGAAGCAAAAGAGGAATAAAGGTTGAAACCCCACGGGCAGACCCTGGAGCATCAACCGAAGGATTTCAAATTGCCACAGGTAAAAGAGGCTTTGATTTACAACCAGGAAAGTTTCTCCACCAGCTTTCGTACCAGTTGAGCATGAAGGAAGAACAAAGATTATGTGTTCACCCGGTGAATCACCATTTGTTGAGCACTCAACACACCCTAAAAATCTACGTCAAATCTCACTTTTTGGGTACCACTTGATCTTTTGGTATTGTCTAATATGGAAAATGTGTCCTTTGCTTATCATTTTTGTTTCTCATTAAGTCTTTAAAAGATTTCTTGGACATGTGAAAAATCATTGACTTAAAAGACGAATATCTAAATTAGAGAAATGACAGTCAAAGTTTTCCTGGACGCGCTTAAGGATTTCGGCATCGGGAAGGATTAAACGTGAAAGAAAACACTAGAGAGAATCAAAGTTGTCGAGCCCTGATCTTCGTCGGCATTGGCAGGCGCGGAATTTCTTTTGCGACAAGCACCACCAAGAATATCATCGATGACTGATCAATTCAGCATCGACGAAAGTTAAAAGAATAAGCATTGAACAAAAAACGAAATAATAATTGCCAATCTCTGGGACGTTTTCGGCATCGGGAGTTTCGAAGGACAATAAACCCCAAAGAAACTACGCATTAATTTTTGAACTTCGATCCCCGATACTCACCTGACATCGGCAGTCGCAATATCTAGCTCAATTTAGCGCGATCGATGTAAATGAAGTCTTGAGTGAAACCCTTACCCATGAGCTGAGTTCTAGGTTTTCTTTTAATAAGCCCCGAGTTAGTAACACCACGTCGACATCATTCGACATCGAAAGTTTCTAAAGGAAAATATCAATGAACTTACAAAATAACTCAAGACAATGGTAATTACAAAATCACATAATTACGAGAAGCTTGAATAAGAACACGGTAGATTTACGCACAAAGAGGAAACACGATGCTTTCAACTGCTATTACTAGAATCTGCTCAGGCAAAACATTTTCAAAATTTCATATATTAAGGCTCCCGTCGGGCTTAGGCTACATACAATAAACACTAACAACACCTTGGCCAACCGACCTGGTTACATCGAGAACGTGAAAATTCTCACAGCAAATAGAGAAAACTATCAAAACATACATCACTTCTGAGAATACAAAACAAGGGTCCACCCATCATGTATCTCCTGCACATGGACCTTCTTCCAGACTGCTTCATGCGCCTTGAAATGTTATTATGTTCTCCTCCTCCATCATCCTTCGCGCTACGCATAGCTGCACAATTGTATCTTGTGCTTCCCGAAGTTGCCTCTTGAGCCAATTTGTGCTTCCTTCGCGACCTGGTGGTGCTAATACCTCCTGGTTCTGTGCCACTAGTTGTCTCTACAATTCTCTATTTTCTTGATAAATTTTAGCTATGGAAAATTGTGCCTACTCCAACTATTGATTGGGGTTTTCAACATTAGAACCAAATACCCCTGTCCTTCGCATTCAACTCCCGCTTACTCGATTGGCAGTCCCGACAGGCTCTAGCCGAGTAGCATGCATCATGAACTCCTCAATGGTCGGGTATGCACTCAACTCAGTCAATATGTGGCTTCCTCCTACTTCCTTATTTTTTCTGGGCCTTCCCCTCCTCCACGGTGTCGGATTTTGAGAGGGTGTGGCCTCTAACCTGTGTCCTTCAGACGAAATTTTCTCCACTTCAACCTCCGCTTGAGGCGCTAACATCGTTTCAGAGAAAAGGTAATGATCTCCTTTTGAAATCTCAGAGACACGCGATTATAATAAGAAAGAGTCCCAGGCATGTTGGGGTTCGAACCTGGCACTCTGGCTGCCTCGCGCACCCCGTCTCCCGTTTTGAGGGGATCCCATGGAGCGACAACGTGTGCGTGCTTAGACATCAGTGACTAGATGAAGGGCCATGACACAGAGTCTGATAGAATTGGACTCGCAAGACCAATCCCTGCTTGTATACAAACTCAGTCGATGCGTAGAACCCACACAAAACATCTAAGATTTATAGCAGAGCGAAGCAGTGAGACAGAACATGCCAAGGAATACTCATACATTACAATGGGATGTTTTGAAGAATTAATGTGTCATATCTACACAACAGATATGATCTAGGATGTGTGAAACGCAGCCGATAGGAGTTGCATAGAATACACAGTATAATCATTTCCAATCTCTTTAATCTTCCCAGCCTCCACTATTAGCGAATGATGGTTGACAAACTTGGTGATACGGCCTCTGGTGTAACAGCTTGCCTCGACCTGGGGAGTTTAACTACTTCCTTTATTGTGGCATTCGACCTTTTGGGAGCTGACACACACTTTCGACACATGTTCAGATCTGGCATCCTTTCTGAAGCCCAAGGGGCAATTGGTCTCTGGAATGGCTTCAACGCTCGTATTTTCCATACCTCATCTTCCACACTATGGCGCATGGATTTAACTCATCCAAACTGAAGAGGAGCGGTGGCACAGACAGAGATGCTACAGGTCATTCAAAAAGGTTACTGGGATCATGTAAGTATTTAAAAATCAAGACTAGCAAGCTCTACAGGTACGCATCAGTTTGTTTTTTTTTCCCGCTTACATCTTCCTATATTTTTCCTGATAAGTAATTTCTAAATAATGTAAATCCTGATTGCAGGAAAGATCCCTCCGATTACGGAACAAATTTCGCTCTGTAACCTCGCCAAGGAACCCAAAGGAAACATTGGGAAAAAATGAACGAAGCAATGAAGGATATAGGACTCCCCGAGTTCGGCGACCTCGACAACTTCATCGACTTATGCGACATAATCGGATCACATGACAATAAGGACTCACTATGGGCCGAAGAGCTAGCCAAGGTGACTAATACGTTGCCAGGACAAGTGCAAAGATTTATGGAACATTCGATGAAGGCTCAAACCATGCTACAACAGTTAAACACCAGTCTAGTGAAGTACCGAGCGCATGCGGTGGAGATCAAAGGATTCTACACGGCTCCGATGGAGCAGCACAGGTTCCCATGGGCTCAAAACTGTGATGAACTATTTATCAGCTGGTCCGAGTATGAGAAAATTCATCCTTTCAGAGAACTATCTTGAGTTGACTATTAAAGAAATTGTTAGAAGATGATGCCACATGGTGTATTTTGCTTTTCTCAAACTGCACTTAGCCATTGTTTTCAGTTGAACTTTAGATTATAAATAAAGACATCGACCAATTAGTAAGAGGTCGATGGTTGTGGAAAGAACTCTTTCTTTCTAGTTGTTGAGAATTATTTTGAAGTTGCTTTGAATAGAGAAGTCCTTATGGACCAAATACAAGTTATTTTCATCAACTACATGTGTGATTGGACATGGAGAAGAACTATTTCCTATCCTATTTCATGAATGATGTTGTAATTAGTAAGAGCAATTAATTCTGTTGTCAATTTATTTGGTGCAATGTTTTGTTTTTCTTTAATGATGAAGATGAATCATTATGTTATTATGTGATGAATGGTTCTAGTAGATGAATTATTTTGCTTTCCATTATCTCATTGCATATGTGTTTTTTGATGGTAGTTAGTATCTCAAACAGTAATTGGATGCTCACATGGTTAATGTATTAGTACTAGGCCTATGGTATAAAATTGTTGTCTGCATGCTTGAGCAATGGGTTATCCCAAGTTCAACCTCTTCCCCTTAGTTAAGCTTAATTCCATTTTTGTTGCCAAGTTGGTTTATACCGGCTTACATCTCATATCGTTCCCAGCCAAGAGAAAATATACAAAAGAGAATAGTCCAAACTTAAGGAATATCTTTCATAAGAAAATGTAAAGCCCATCGATAATTTGGCTAGATCGCAAGATCTGGAGAACCGTTCCACTATTAAACATTACAGAGTCTAATTGGGCCTCGATGATGAGTTTGGTTCCTACTGTTGAGTCAAGGGATTTAAGACCCATCAACACAACCCTGCTGGGTGTCAGTGTTCTTCCTTGACTTGTTCGCATTCTAGACACTTAGCTAGATAGTCAGCTATGTCCTTTTTCAATTCAGGCCAATAGAATTGTTTCCTAGTGGCCATGATCATTTTCTGATATCTTGGGTGACCAGTATATGATCTCTTTTGTAGTTCATCCATTATGAACCTCTTCAAGTCATCACAAATTGGGATATACAATCTATTTCTGTAAGTCAGCAGGCCTTCATCGAGCATCTGATAGCCCTCATACTTTATCCCTGTAGGCTCTTTCCTTAGGTATGAGGTCACGGGCTTGAAGAACACGTATGTTTCTTGTGCATTCCTAACTTTTTCCCTGACATCTGTTTCACAGGTGCTCACCATTTCTAGGTGAATCCTTTTCATACTTCTGATAAGGACATCGACCACCCTATTTTCCTTTCCTTTGATGAGTTTGATTTTGAAATCAAACTCACTAAGCAGAGCCATCCACCTAGCTTGTTTAGCATTGAGTTTTGGTTGATTAAGCAGGTGCCTCAACCCACAATGGCCTGTCATAAGTATAAATATCCTACCCAGGAGGTAATGCCTCCACATTTTTAAAGTGTGCACTATGGAAGCCAACTCTTGATCATGGGTCACATAATTGATTTCATGCTCATTCAATTTTTTGGATTTGTAGCAAATTACATGTCTTTCTTGCATAAGGACTCCTCTAAGTCCTTCCTTGAAGGAATCTATGCACACGAGGAAGTCATTATCAGGGTCTACAATCTTCAGCACATGCACATGGGTTAGAAGGTATTTCAGTTCCTGAAATATTTCTTCACATTTTGATGTCCAAGTGAATTCAACACCCTTTTTCTGAAGGGTAGTGATTGAAGAAACAATCTTGGAAAATCCTTTTATAAACCTTCTATAATATCCTTCTAAGCCCATAAAGGATCTGATATTAGATGCATCATTTGGGGTAGGCCATTCCATAATAGATTTGATCTTGTCAAGGTCTACTTCCACTCCTCCTTTAGAAATAACATGGCCTAAGTAATGGATTTGCTTTTGGAAAAAGTCACACTTACTAAACTTAGCGTAGAGTTGATGCTCTCTTAGCACTTGAAGTACAAGTCTAAGATGTTATTCATGCTCCTCTATGTTCTTGGAGTATATTAGGATATCATCAATAAAAACCAATACAAATCTGTCTAGGAATTTGCTGAGTACATTATTCATCAAGCAAATAAAAGTGGCGGGGGCATTGGTTAATCCAAAGGGAACCACCACAAATTCATAGTGACCATACCTTCTCCTGAAGGTTGTTTTGTGGATGTCTTCATCCTTGACTCAAACTTAATGGTATGTAGACCTCAAGTCAATCTTTGAGAAAATG
>JASDQU010187728.1:9764-20356 GCA_032191745.1 Picea mariana
CTTGCCACAAAATGTTGTCACTTGACTCTACAAAATATTCTTTATCCATCACGAAATTTAATTCATAAACAAACAAGAACACACAGACTGCCAAAGATAAATCATACACCTTTAAAGACAAGTTGTTGAAAGATATGATTCATTTTTTGACACCTGTAGCCTTCAATAAGACCCTGTTGTCATCGATTTTTGGATTCCTAGAAAATAATTCATTTGAATAGAGAGATGGTTTCCTTGACCACAATCTCAAATTAAGGAACAATTCAAATTAGGACTTCCTAAAATGAATGAGACGACATGGACAAGACAGAGCGATATTGGGTATAGGGTTTAGCGTTTTTCATCTGCACTGCGCCGCATTGCCACAACCCTCGCCCCGTTGGGGCTCATGTCTCGGAAGGAAGGAGGTTCGATCGATGCCTCTTACAGCCAGGCCACTGTGAATGGAAGCTTGGGGGAAGGTTTAAAACGGTTGGCCTTTGAACCCCCACCAGATCTGCGCTCAAAACTTCTGGCGGAAAGAACCTTCAAGGATCGGGAGATGAATATTGATCCAGAGAATGCGACTATCCCGGCTGCAACGTCAACTCCATGGATGCTAGGCAAATGCATCCCACAAGCGCCACAGGCCCCAAAATATGTCATTATCTCACCACGCATAGAAGAGAAAAAGCAATACATGAGAGATTACGCCCTAGTAGGAAAATTCCTAGGGCTTTGGCCTTCAGAGCGGAATCTGATTAAATGGATACAATATTGGTGGAAGCCAAAAGGTCACTATGAACTACAACTATGTTCCAAAGGATTCTTCACAATCATATTGCACAACCTCGAGGACCGCAATCGCATCTTTGATGGCGGGCCTTATTTCTATAACTCAGCAGGACCCTTCTTAAGATTCTGGACCGAGAAGTTCAGCCCTGAAAAGGAAGATTTTTCCCATGCACCGGTATGGATTAGACTGCGTGTACCTGAACATAGCCAAGCCGCTACCAGGTTCCATCATTCTTGAATATCATGATGAGGATTGGACCCAAACCATCGACTACGAACAAATTCCGCTCAGATGCAGGAAATGCCACGAGCACGGTCATCTTTTCAGAGAATGCCCCCTCAATGCTACTCATAAAGAAGGGAACCCGGAAAGTGACAAAGAAAAGGATGACTTTGCTCAACCAGCAGGAAAAAGAAGACAAGGAGGACAAAAGTAGCCAATCCAAGTAAGTAAGGATCCTTCCACTAGTAATAAATATGCAATACTTCAATATCAACCAGAGAATCCCTCAACCCTCATAAATCCCAATGAGCCCCATGTGGATAATCCTCCTTAATATATTAGCCAAGAAGAAGACCGATCATCCCAGGGGAAGGAATCATCTCACCTGCCCCTAGACAATGCGGGGTACCAACAAGACCTTTTGGAGACAAAGGACGGTGACACTGAAATGGAGCTAGAAGAGAAAGAACTAGCTAGAGTGGATTTGGAGCACATCGAACATGCCTACAGGCATCATAAACTGTACACCATACCTAGGGATCAATTACAGAAGGTGCACAAGGTCTTTCTCAACTCCTCCACTGGATCCACAGCTCATTCTAGCAAGGGCCTGGGAATACAGAGCAGTCAGTCAAAAACTCAAAGCAAAACTCAGAAATATAAAAAGAAAAGAGGTAGGAAGTCTACCAACAAGCTTATACAAGAAATAGGCAACTTCATGGTAAACTCAGGGCAAATCCACCTTATCTCGGACATCTTTCCTCCTCTCCCCACCCCCTCATCATCATGAAGATTATCTCATGGAATATCAGAGGCCTCAATGGACGTAGCAAGCAAAAAATGCTACGAGATCTGATCTTTGCGGAAAAACCAGACATAGTATTATTACAGGAAACAAAGTGTACAACCAAAGACATTGATAGGCTACTCCCTTACTATTGGAAGCAAGGGGAAGCAACCTCAACCGCAGCCATAGGCACAGCTGGAGGACTGGCCATCCTCTGGAACACCAACTCTCTGCTGTTGGAAAATTTGTCACTACCAAGTGGTCCATCACTGTGGATTATAGGCTTATTGGTTCTAACAAGCCAGGACACCTGACCAATGTCTATGGCCCAGCTAACCCAAGGGACAAGCAACCCTTTCTCAGGAACTTGTAATACCTATCCAATCTAACTAGGCATAACAGATGGATTGTGGGTGGAGATTTTAATCTCATACGCAGTCTGGAGGAGAAAAAAGGGGGATCAAGACACCTGGATCAGGATTCCAGTGACTTCAACAGCCTCATAGACAACCTCAACCTTATCGACCTGGAAGCCATCAATGGAAATTATACTTGGACAAATAAAAGAACTGGATCACACCAAATAGCCTGCAAACTAGATCGATTCCTCATCTCTGACTCCCTTATGCTGGAAGGAACAACTCTGGAAGCTAGTATTCTGAATATCCCATGCTCGGATCACTGGCCTATCCAGCTATGGTTGGATGTGCTAGCCACTTCAGGGAAGAAACCTTTCAGGTTTGAACAGTTTTGGCTCAACCATCCAGATTTCCAAACAAAGATCCAGGATTGGTGGAGGGAGGCAGAGGTCCCCCGTGGCTCCAAGATGTACAGATTTCAGCAAAAGTTAAAGAACCTCAAACAAATTCTCAAACTCTGGAATAAGAAAACCTTTGGTAACATCTTCAATTCCCAAAAGCAACTGTCAGAATAAATGGGTGAGATTCAAAATCAGATCCGGATGCAAGGGTTAACAAATGAGCTTAAATCCCAGGAAGCAAAACTAAATCAACAGATGGAGGCCAGAAGAGGACAAGAAGAGATTTTATGGAAATAGAAATCATGCATCCAATGGCTCAAGGAGGGGGACCGAAACACCAAAATATTTCACAGAACTGTCATCCACAGACATCATACTAATAGAATTATGCACTTAACCTCCGCCAACGAGGAGCCCATTCATTCCCATGAAGACTTGGAGATGACGATGATAGGCTATTACAAGGATCTCCTCATGGAACCATTCCTGGACAGATCTGAGGCCATAGACAAGGTCACGCAGCACGTGCCCTCCCTTGTCACCCCGGAGCAAAACTTAGCCCTACTCCAGCCCATTACAATTGAGGAAGTGGATCAAGCGCTTCAGGACACCCCCAAATGCAAGGCACCTGGACTCGATGGCTTCACTAGCGATTTTTTCCATCATTGCTGGCCGATGATAAGGGTAGAGGTATGGGAAATTATTGAAGACTCTCGATCAACAAGACAAGTCCTTCAGGCTCTTAACGCGACTTTCCTCACCCTCATTCCCAAAGAGGTGCAGGCTCACCATCCTAAGCAGTTTAGACCCATATCCCTCTACAACATCATCTATAAACTTCTAACAAAAGTGATTGCTCGAAGACTCAAGCCCATCCTACCAACAATCATATCTCTGGAGCAATCGGGCTATGTTGAAGGCAAACAAATACTAGAAAGCATCATCCTAGCTCACGAAGTGATCCACTCCCTGCAGAAGACCAAAACGCTAGGTATGCTCCTTAAACTAGATCTCTCTAAAGCCTTCGATAAGATAAGTTGGGACTACATGCGGGAAATGCTCCTTGCCTTTGTCTTTGATGAGATTTGGGTGACTTGGATCCTGAATCTAACCTTCTCGGCTTTCTTTTCCATTCTTATCAATGGTGTTCCCTCTCGACCCTTCTCCCCTTCTAGAGGAATTAGACAGGGAGACCCCCTCTCCCCATTCCTCTTCATCATTATGGCCGAAGGACTTAACTGATCTATTCACTCAGCTGTTGCAAGCAACCTACTGACAGGCCTCCCTTTGCATGGCATATCCCCCCCTATCTCGCATAGTCAATTTGTGGATGACACGCTTTTGATGGTTACCCCAACTGCCCGCGAAGCAAACTCCCTCCTCTCTATTTTCCAAACCTTCTCTGAAGCCACGGGTCTGTAACAAAGATAAATCCCAAATATTTTTCTTCAATACGCCCCCTCCGATTCAACACCATATCTCTGATATTTTAGGATTCAACAGAAGCTCCCTTCCGTCCAAATACCCTGGCATCCCCCTGATTGATAATGCCCTCAGGAACTCCTCTTGGGAACATCTCCTGTCCTCTTTTACCAAGAGGATTTCTTCCTGGACCCTCAGAGTTCTGAACCTTCCTAGTCATCTCATTCTCCTCCAAGTTGTTCTTCAGGCCCTTCCCATCTACACCTTCTCGGCGCTTGCTGCTCCAAAGTTTTTCCTAACAACCATTAAAAGCTTACAAAGGAATTTCATCTGGAAAGGCCTCAACACAGGGAAGAAAATAGCGCTGATCAGATGGGAAAAACTCTGCCAACCCAAAGCACAAGGAGGCCTTGGATTACGGGACCCCTCTATCATGAACAAAGTTCTAAGCGCCAAAATATGGTGGTGTTGGCTAAAAAATCCCAAGGATCTCTGGGCACGACTCTGGAGGAAGAAATATGTACCAGATGTATTGGAAAAGAACTTAATATGATGGAATGGGGACAACCCAGGATCCCTAATCTGGGCAGCGGCTAAGCAGAACAGACAGCTAGTTACTCAGCATGCTTTCTGGGAAATTAGAAATGGGAAAACAACCCTTTTCTGGAAAGATTCCTGGCAGCAATGGCCAATTCTGGACCACAAGGATTGGGCTGGGCATTTTAGTACCCAAACTACACTTGCAGGCCTGACAAAGGTAGCTGATTACTGGCGGGACAATCCCCTTGAAGACACTTGGCGATGCTGGCACCTTAACATGGAACGCATGAACCTGGAAGCACACGTGGATCTGGGACCCTTGCAGAATAAAATGTCCAAAAGGAAAATCCCCAAGCTCGCAGGAGAGGATATCCTCCAATGGGGATACTTGCCACGGGGCACCTATAACACTCAAGAATCCTATCAAGTCAAAACTCAATTAGACCCTCCACCTACAAGGAAAATATGGAGAAAAATATGGAATCTTAAACACTGGCCTAAAATTACCCTATTCCTCTGGCTCGTATCCCACTCGAGCATTCTAATCTGGGATAACCTCTCAAAAAGAGGTTTTGTTGGGCCTTCTATATGTATGCTTTGTGGAGAGGCAGACGAAACTATGAATCACCTCCTCAATTCCTGCCCTTATACTGCTCAAATATGGGATCAAGCTGCGCTTATAATGCGTACCTCAGACCGTGAAAGAGATAATATCATTGATACAATTGAGGACTGGAGGGACCAGGTATTCCAATCTCCCCTCCTAAATCATATATGGAAATTACTTCCAGGCTTCATTCTTTGGCAGGTATGGAAGGAAAGAAATAGAATTATTTTTAGAAATGTCTCCCTACTGTGGCAACACTGCTGGAACCAATGCCGCCTCAATATTCTGGAAACTCTCAACCTTCAGCTCTGGATTGAAAAAGACTTGACCAGCAACCCCTCATAACTCCTGATCCTTCAGTACTGGAAACCTTCCCCTCTTCATCACCCACTTTCCCCCTCCTCTTCTCCCCCCCTTTCCAGCATCTCCTCCCTTTGGTCCATCCCCCCAGTCGACTTCATCAAGCTCAACTTTGACGGAGCCTCTAAAGGTAATCCAGGAGTAGCGGGCTATGGAGTAGTTTTTTGCAACCACCTCAGACACATCATTCTCATAAATGTAGGCTCCCTTGGTCACACCACAAATAATGCAGCAAAACTTTGGGGGCTCATTAGAGGGCTGCAATTAGCCATTGAGCACAATTTCACTAGGCTGATTATAGAGGGAGATTCTCAAATAATCATCAATCTCTTGCGCAGAATTCTAAATGGAGCGAACCCAGAAAGAGTATCACCCAGTTGGAGACTCTCACATGGGTTAAAGACTATCACAGACTTGCTGCAACCCAATCAGACCATTATACCTGCTCACATCAGGAGAAAGGCGAATCAAGTGGCGGATAAATTGGCTAATCTGGGGACCAACTGGAACGAACCGGAACTCCTTTGCAAAACGTCCCTCAATCCTAACCACCCCATTCTCCAGCAATGTATCCGTAAAGCTGGGGAAGTGGACTTACCCCTGGATGGGGTGTCAGTGAAAGACAAATGGCGCACGGATGGAATGCGGGTAGGCCAATGAGGTAGGGAGCCATGTGATGAGCTCGTGCCAACGCCCGCCGCCTCAACCCTGCATTAAATCGACTTTACGTCATTGCAGTAAATTTAATTCTGGTGCACCTGCCCATTACTAACTTATCTATGGCTTCTCCGACTATATTTTATTTTCATCCTCGCTCGTGGACCACCTCCCACACCCCTCCGATGTCCAGGCTTGATTCAGACTGGACTCTCATGGTGCTCACAACCCCTGCCCACCTCCAGGCTCTTTGCATTTGCCTGGTGCACTCAATATTTGTCTGCCTTCAAACGACGAAACTCATGCCGCGTCAAAGAGGCCGGCCATGAAGGGGCTCTACATGGCATCCTCCCTGGCCTCGGGCCTCTGTCTCTCCCCCTGGTTCGCCCTCCACTATTTCTTCATCGCCTCTGCAATCTAAGCTAGCACCTCTCGCCTCCTCCACTTCGCCCGCCTCTCAGTTTGAATGCTTAGCTATTATTGAGAGTTCGTCGGGCTCTTCTTCATGATACCTGGCCATCCCACCGAATTCTAGAATCCTCGAGCCTCCCCATGCACCAGTAGCTGGCTCCTCAAGGCCTCCCATGGGGGCGCCACCTCCTATTCGAAGGGATGGAAACAACGCGAACCTGTCTTCCGACTCCATCCTTGGCTTGCAGTTGAAAGAAACCTTTACCATTATCTATGGTCTGGTCTTCGAACTCCCTCAGGGTATGGAGGACCTTTAATTACGTTTGCAGATCACAGATGGAAAGATTTTGACCCTCCTTCAGATTCTTTCCTCCTTTCAAGATGCTTTCTCCTCAAACCTAGTAGGTGAGGCTACAACGGAAGAACCCCTTGCAGAGAACGACGAAGGAAATGCTTAGACGCAGCGTTCAACAGAGATCGTTGTGGAGCAGGTCGAGCACGAGAACGCAGAGGTGGAGAAGGTTACAGGACAACATGTGCCACAGGACACTTCGCCAATCGCTAACAGGAACGAGAGCAACGTGGATGCAGACATGCAGCTGGAGAGCAAAGGGACACACGTCGAAGAGGAGCCTTGGCACGAGCCCGTTCTTTCCACCTGGCCAGGTTACTCACCAAGTGTTTGACCCCATAGGGGTTATTTACTTTTAATATTTTCTCCTTTTAGTTGCACTTTAGACAACTTATTTTGATTATATAAGACTGTTAGACTATCAATGCTATACTCACCTGGCTGGCTGAACTGGTTTCCCCTCTATTGGGGCAGTTCAGTAACTACAATACGGTTACTATCTTGTTTTTGTACCTCTGGTATGGCTTTTTGAAGGCCCTTTATATATAAAACCTCTTACTTACAAAAAAAAAGACCCTGTTGTCATCAAGATGGTTAAGCCTTCTAGTAAACTCAGAATGAATGAAGAATGTAAGTATCTCACAAGTACAAAGCAAACCTTATAGTATAAGTTCTCACTCTATTCTCTCTTACCCCTTTGTCTCTTCATTTGATTGAGCTTTTATCTTTTCTCAATAAGTTATGGTAGTTCAACTACCTTTCTTTTGTTAATCTTAATTAGCTTAACTAATTAGTTGAGACAAATAAATAATATATATAAGGGTCTAATTAAATAATAACTAAATAGGTGGGACCCCTTGTGACTCTCATTTTCAATTTCTTTTAATAATCATCAAAACATGAAGTATAACACCCCAAACATTTGATTCAAACATCCTCCTTGTAACTCCCATCCTCGTATTAATGATCAAATATTTTAATATCAACAAAATAGAACACGACTATATCCAAAAATAACATTATATCCATGTTGTCCAAAACATTGTCTAAATATGTATTTGTTGTCCAAAATATTGTCAAAATAAAAAGATTGTCCTCAAGAGAAAATAACATTAATCAACATTAAAAACCATATTTGTTGTGAGAGGCATTTTGCCTCTTTTCACTGCTGCCCTCTTTTGATCCCATTTCTGATTTATCCTGTGCAATAGCCTTCAATTGATGGAAACCTTGTGGGTGGACTGCACTGATGATGTGAGAACAATCATCTTTGAGATGAAGATGAGAGGACACAAATTCAAAGGAATATTTGGATGACTTGGAGGGAGTGGCCACTCCTTTTCCCTTATCTATCTCTGGCTCAGGAACATCAGTTTTTAGCATTTTTCTTGCATGAGAGGATTGTATTGGAGAGACAACACAATCATCTTGGTAATTTGGATTTATTGGCAGTGGAGGAGGGGGTAATGGAAAAGACACAGTAGTCCAACCATGGTGATGAGATACAGGTTGATGACAAATTTCTTGCCAACCATCATTGGCATGTGGTTCTGGTTGCATAGACACATGAGGGGGACCAACGAAATTTTGACGTGGCTGGTAAGGAGGACTCTCAAGTATGGGTTGGATAATTCTTTGGCCAACTAGATTAAAAAACCCAGCTTGGAAAATATGATTTAGTTCTTGCGGATCAACGTCAAAATGTATTGAAAACCATGGCATTCTATGGCCTCTTTGCCAATTATTTCATCTGCCTCTATTAGCACCTCTGTCATTACTGTCTATGCTAAAGAAACTCATCCATAATTTTTCAAACATGTTATGAAAAATTGTTAACAATCCATGCATCAATACTCTACCTAAATAAAATCAAAAGGTTGGCTCTATTATTCACAACAAAAGCACATGCAATCCATCCATCAATAGTTTTAAACTCAACAATCAATTTCCATTTGAACAATGAGCATAAAATGGTAGCATGGATGGGAAACGACCAACGAATATTGTTCAAGAAAATGCAGGAGTAATAAAAAATGTATCCATATCCAAACTTCTAACACCAATCATCATCTAGTCCCTTTCTTTTGTTATTAATCCTTTTTTTTTTTTTTAAATGAAGTTCATAATAATAGAACATGGGATGTTTTAAATGTATTTGGGAAGGTGGTGGGCATATAATGAGTGAAAAGTGAGATAGTGAAAGGGAAACAAATGATTATTATTCTATTACATGCAACAATATTTATTGAAAATCGTCATCACCATCACTTGCCAAAACTTTTCTTTGTTTAGTAATTCAAATCCAAGACACAACCATTTTTATATTACCCAAATATAAAACCCCAGAAAAGTTTCAAAACTGTCAAACTTCACAACTTTAATTTCTCCTTTTTCCTTTTCAATTAAAAAAGCTTTTATAAGACACTGTTAACATAGTCATTCGAAGCAATTAAAACTAGACTACATCAAGCGTGCACGGGAGGATGAGAAAAAAAACATAAATCCATCGACCTTTCACTATTCAACGCCTGTATCACAACCTCAATACTTGTTTCATAAATAGACTGGGTTCGAAACCCCATGTGAAAATGGTGCTTATCATTTGATTTAATCATTATATAACTTCAAAATCGACCAAACCCCCATAGATAAATAAAAAATGAGCCAAGACTTAATGCATATAACCAATCTTTCCCATTTTCGGGTCAACACTATAACATACATCAAGACCAGAGTTCGAATCTACTAATTTCCATACATCAGATAAAAGAACCGAGGTCTGGGAAAACGTAAAGGAGAAACATTCATAAGGAGTTTGTAAAAACCATTTAACCATTTATTTCCACAACAAACCTTCCACAAACCTCCCCTAGTGGCCGCAAGGCAAATGCCCCTGTCTCACATATATTCACAAACAATGGAAATATAATTTGAAGGAGCTGCAAGTCTTCCAAAGACTGGGTAAAGGGTATGGCATTATGCAAGAAAAAAACCAATTGTTCTTTTGTTTCACAGAGAAAAACCCTTGAATTTTAATCACCAGAGATGAGTGAAACTGAAAGTACTTGCCATAATTATTTTCCAACAACCATAGAAACATAAGCAACATTCCTTCTAGGCGCAATACAATCACATAATTCAAACATAAAGGAATTTCGAACATTATTCTCATCTTGAAACATTTAAATGCCAACAGGGAGGAACCTCCATTTAAATGTAATTTGCACAGCCGTGATACCCACATACACCCATTATAAACTTTGGAAATAAAATACAGTCTGTAAGAAAATCTAAGAGCCAACATCATGATTTTATTCGGAGCGGAGCTACAATTCATGAATGGAGAGTTAAGAGCCAACATACCTGTAAGCAGAGTTCCAAAAAACGAATGGGACCACTATTCTTCCCAAGGCCGAGAAAGACAGAGGCAACACCAACCAAAGCAACCAACACAAACAAAAACAAAGTGAAGGTGGTGACCTCGAGGTAGGGTTAGAAGCTAGAGCGACGTGCAGTAATTGCACGTCGTTTCCCACATTAATTTCCATCAACTAGAGCCAAGTACGAGCACATCCAATACTTCCAACACATAGTCCACTATGTTTGCCACATAAAATTTCAATCCAAAAATCGAATTTTCCTCCCTACATTAAACTCATAAATATTAACGTATACTCAACACTTAGCACCAAAACATGT
>JASDQU010187729.1:8147-20462 GCA_032191745.1 Picea mariana
GTATTTTACCAAGACTAAAGGCAAGAACTCCAAGATTATCCTGCATTCATGTACCCAGAACCTCGCGTAGTCCACACTACTCAATGTGATGAAGATACCGCACTTCGGCAGGCACCAAGAAGTGAACGCCTTTGTCAAATTGTTGCTCTCAAGTTACCATGAAGGATACTTATGGTTGAACCACTGCATCATTGTGGATCCGACTTTGATCAATCGGATCACCGGGCTTAGCATGCAAGGCCTCAACCCACGGGAATTTTACCCTTGAAAGACCTCAGACTGAGCATTAGCACAGAGGATCAAAGAGACTTATGGCGATGTCGAGAAGGGCATGTGAGGCTACAAGGTAGCCTCTATATAGAGCAGCGCAGTGCACCTTTCATATCAGATGATCACAGGAAATCTAGTTCGCAAGAACTGGCCCACCCAAGTGACTGGATTCGTCGTTGACCCCGCAGGGAATTGCACAGAAGGACTTCAGATGAATTGGGTGTAGTACCTGGTAAACCAATTGGAAATGAACTGCAGGAAA
Source organism: Picea mariana (assembly GCA_032191745.1). Classification (NCBI taxonomy): domain Eukaryota; kingdom Viridiplantae; phylum Streptophyta; class Pinopsida; order Pinales; family Pinaceae; genus Picea; species Picea mariana. The sequence continues at coordinate 8,680 of JASDQU010187729.1, forward strand.
GCACAAGACAAAGGATATGAGTTCCACTTTATTTGGCTTCTCATACTGATCGCATTCATTTCCTAGGAGATGTCGGAAGGTGCGACCTTCTCAGACATCAAGCCCTTTGAACCATTGGTCGCAAAATTTAGTACCGTGTGGTACCGAATGATATGAACAAGCAATGGTATTCGAATGTTGTCTTCCACACTTACTAGAACCAGTTGAAAGTAGCCATCCAGTCTGAGCCTCGTATGACCCTGAATGCCCTCCACAGGTTTTGGCCCCTAATGAAGTTCAGCGCGGACCACCACTTCATTTATATAACAGCATGTGTAGATGGCCATAAGCAGCAGTTGCAGTCCTATTACAAGCTTATGGAGGAATATTTAGAGGAAATCACCAAGGAATGGTCAGAGGACCTCCTTGTCCTAGCCAACCCTACGGAGTTGTCCGATGTAGACAGTCTGGAAACTACGCAAGATACACCTGGACCTAATAAAACAAAGAACCCTAAAGAAGTTCAGGATATAGACATCACATCCATGAAGACTGTGTCTATGTCACCAGAGCAAGGAGGTGTTGGTGAAGATATTGGCAAGGAAACATCGCATAAGGACGAGGAGGACCCCTCAAAGAAAATAAAGGTGTCCCCCCAGAAGCATTTGTCTAGAAAGAAAACAAAAGCAACCAAGAGCAAGTTCGAGACTGTCCTCACCCCGGATGACTTTAACTTCATCATCGTTGCATTGAACGACACTTCGCTGGAGATTGCAGAGAAGTAGGAAGCCAGACAGGAGGTGATGTACAGTCAGATCGAGATAGAACTCCAAGGAGTGCAGCAGGCACTTCAGTCGAGGCGTGCAGTCTCCACTGCGCCCCTATCAGTCGGAACACCAGAAGAAGGATATGAGCCAGCTCAACTCCACCAAATTGTGGATTCAGTTGAGGCTCGACTTCGAAAAGCACAAGATGAAGCAGAGCAATCCATCCAGGCTTTGACACAAGTACAGGGAGTACTTGTATAACAGCGCAGTGCTGCAAAACAAGAAAAGAGTGCTTTCCAAGAAAAATGGAATGATGAGAAAGCACAGCTATAGCAAGGAAAGGAACAGTTGTTGGCGGAGAAACTAGAGGCAAAGGAAGTGGTCAATGGAGCACTTCGCTCTATGACAGCCATTAAGGTACAGACCAAAGAAAGAATCCCACAGCAGGTGGCACAGCTTGAAGATGTGATCCAGAAGCTACAGCAGCGCATCACAGATCTAGAGCTCCGCGTTGTATCCGAAACTCCACAGGAGGTAAGAGACCTAAGGGAAGAAATTTCCCGCAGTGCAGTTAGCAGATTAAAAGCTCTTGCCATGGAATGTAAGCAGCTGAGTAACTGGAGTGCCCAGACTTACAAGAACCTCATGGATAATCCAGACTTACATGCATTGGAGTCGCAACTCCAAGAAGCAAAGTAGCACTCTGATACGTTACAAGCATAGCTGAAGGCCTTGTCACCAGTGGAAATAATGAAGCGGTCTCAAGAGAAACACACCACCAAGAAATAGATCCATATGATTCAAAGTAAAGTAATGAAAGTCATTCAACGACTTCAACCAGTGCAAGAAACGGCATGCCAATTGTTCACTGAAGTTGAAATCCAAGGATCTGAACTGGAACAGATGGTCATCACCGCAGAACAACGCTTAGAAGGGCCAGTGAACGACGCAGTGATCTAGGAGTTCACTGAGAAAGAGGTCATAGCACTACAGTAGGTCGAAGCAGCTCGATCCAAGCTCGAATCATTTGAGGCAGAATTGCTCGAACCATGAGTCACAGGTGAGTGTTGGGGGCATGTTGGCCCTTGATCAAGTTTTGGGAGTTTCTTTGTCATATTAACCTATTTTGGGACTTCGACAGTCGTCTAAGGAGGAGCACAAGATGGAGCGGAGATCACGGGATCTCGGCCCACTTTTGGGTCCATTTTTGGTTTTTGGGAATATGTAACAGGATTAGGATATTGGCCCATGGGTTTTACCCATGCTTAGGCCTATTTTGTATGTATAAATAGTAATCTAGTGAGCTAGAGGATAGATAAGCATCTATGTGATGTATGCTAAGTGCAAGTAAGGTCTGTAAGTGCTTTGTGCCTATATGAGACTTGCAGGGCTAAGTGAAAGTCATTGTAGGAAGTTGGAAAAGGCTTTGTGTTGTAATGCAAGGAAGAAGGATGTAGTGAGCTGTGCAGATATTATGTCTTGTGCGTAGTATTTTTTTGATGGCTCTGTGCTTGTAACCGATTGAAGATGCTAATAAAGAAGAAGAATTGGTGGACATAGCCCCAGGGTGGGGGTGAACCACATAAATACTGTGTTGTGTTGCTTTGTGTTTGTCTCATTGTGTTTATGTTCCCATTTTTCTAAGTGTTATGAGATGACTGAATAGATCTGCTTGTGCTTAAAGTGCTAATGATATGTAGGATGTTAGATCTGATACACATGTATGAAGATGCTTAGTGTTGATCTACCAAATCTGATCTATTTTATTGTTGTTAAGTGTTGAAATACCTTAGATCTAAGTGAATGTTGTGATGCTTTGTGCTATCTGCGAAGTATAATAAGGGTTGAATATTGATGAATGATCTATGCTAGGTACTCTATAAGCGATAAAATCACAGATCTGTGTCCCAGCTAAGGTTTCAGACACTTGAGTCTTTCAACCACCCCTACCTCTACCTCGGGTGAGACTTCATCTGCTTCGCAGGTGTTGCCGAAAGGGTCGGTAGTTAGGGATTTGTTGGTGCACTCTCGAGCGTTGAACCCTGGGTCTTCCCCAATGCCAACAATACCATAATTGTGCATTTCCCTCCAAGGTGGCCATGAACATCTTCATAAAACAATCTTCATGAAATTGAACCCTTAGTTTATGCACATGCATATGAAATATAATCAAATGAAGAGCAACATCATCTCATTTTCCATCTTTGAATGTAGGCAGATAATTTTGCCAATCTATGTAAGGCATCCGATTTGGAAAACTGAGAATGTGAGATCGATTCATTGGAGCATGCCTTGCAAATCTGTGATCCATCTTGAAGCAGTGGAGTCGCCAAGAAAGTATTTAGGTTACCGAGTCTTTGGACAGTGGAGTCGCCATGAAAATTTTTAACTCTAGATTCTTGAAAATGGAGTCTTCAGGTGAATGATTTACAACCTTTATAAGAATCGGAAATACACAATTCTCAATTGAGAAAAAACTGACTTTTATTAATATAGTTTTTCTAAGTTACAGCTAGAATGCCTCTTTTCAAACCCTTACGAGGGTGAGGACCAAGATTAGACTCAAAAGTCTAAAATGGAATTAAACATCATACAAAGACAACTGGTGTCTGAAAAAAAAATGACCAATATTGTTTACACTGTATCAACCAAGTCACAAGCGCACCAATTCTTGACTCTGCAAAATAATCTTAATCAGAACTGAATATTAATTCACATACTCTAATAAAACTACACAGACTTCCTATCCCGGTGGGTTAGCTCAAGTGGATGAGTGTCATTGTTTTCTTGAATGAGGTTCCAGGGTCAAATCCCTGGCCAGGAGCATGTTTAGGGCCTCACTTGATGTCCCCACCCGGTTAGGCCCATAATCTGGCCAAACGGTTTACCCCGTTTACCATCCACGAAATGTGGGGAAGTATTCGGGGGTTTCCCATGTTGTATTCCCATGAACAACTACACAGAATTCCGAGAGAAATGAATGACCTTGTGAAGAATTTCAAATATCAATGTTTCTTGGTCCTTTCTTCTTTGCCACCTTTAGAAATATCTTGTTCTCAACAAGAGGATTTAACTCTTTTAAGAAACTTAGAAAATGAAAAGGTGAAATTCAGAAATCTCAATATGAAACAAGAGAAACCCTTATGAGAAGTGTTTCTCTCTAATTCCTCGTGTCCTCTTTGTCCTTTTGTTATTCCTTTTATTTTCAAAAATGTAGTTCCTCGGGTAGTTGAACTACTTTTAGTTCCTAAAGTTAAATACCTTTAGTTAATAAAGAGGACAAATAACTTTTAAGATAAGGATAATTAATAAATAGAATAATAATTAAATAGGTGGGATCCCCATAATGCATATCTTTATTTCAAAAATCAATAATAGCTTTTCCTTGTCACTCCATAATATAGCCATCAAATATAAAATCAACATCATAATCATATTATAAGCATGCATTAAAAACATTGTGGCATAATTCTACTTGTATATCCCATAGAAAATAACATGATATTTAAAAGTTTCAAAATAAAATATTGAGCATGCATTAAAAACACCATGGCATAATTCTACTTGTATATCCCATAGAAAATAACATGATATTTAAAAGTTTCAAAATAAAATATCATGGTTCTGCTATCTATCCTCAAATAGTATCATAGTCAAAGTTAGTCCAAACATAAATTAAAATAATTCCAAAAACTTTTTCCTGAAAACTCGTCTCTTTCTTTAATAAAGTCGTCGTATTGGGACTTTTTTTCTTCCAGTTGGGAAATTCCAGGATGCACTTCATGTGACTTCTCTTCCCATTGCCTCTTGATTTAATCTTTGAATGAGTAGAGGAAGAGGATTTTTCCATGTTGATAGAAGTAACATGTTGCTTGCCTTTGTCAATCTGAGAGCAATGTGGTGTGGTTTTATGATCCTTCGGAGGAGAAGGAGGAGGAGGAGGCATAGACTCATGTGTAGCAGTTGTGTGAACAAGTAATGTTGTTTGAACTGGAGGTAAAGGAAAAGATGAACTAGCAACAACGGTATGAACTAGTGGAGGAGGGGAAGGCATAGGCCATTGTTTGGCACCAGAAGAAGGATTGGTAGGTAAGTTACCTCGTCCATCAATATTAGGCTGCATAGGATACTAAGTGATGCTAACAATACCAGGGTGAGGCTGCCAGATAACATTTGGGGTTGCTTGGGGTTCTGGCAAGGCTTGCTGACCACCAAGGTTCAAATGCCCAGTCTGGATCAATTGTTGTAACTCATTAGAGTCGGCATCAAAATGAATAGATAACCTTAGTTTGTTATGTCCCCTAGGTTGCCAAAAGGTGTTAGAACCTCAACCTCTTCTTCCTTTGTTTCCTACTCTGCTGCTACCCCTACTAAAGAAGCTCATATATAACCACGACAATCCCATTAGCACAAATATAAAACAACAGTGAGATAAGACATCTAATACAATTTGTCTTAATGATTAGATTGGCTCTGACATAACATAACCATGCAACACAAATGGGAAGTGAAAAGGAGTAACGTGAAATAGGGACATATGTCTAAATTTAATTCCAAAATATGTCTGCAAGTGTTCATCATCACACCAATCAGTCAGAATAATCCTCAAATCTCTTCACATCTTTTAATTTTTCTCTTTTATCATGTTGATCACGTCAAACATAATCTTTTCCTTATGCATATTATTTATTATACAGATTGGACTAAAATGGAAAAAGAAAACTAATGATTGGACTAAAATGGAAAAAGAAAACTAATGATAGGGACTTTGGGAAATAACTTATGGAAAGTGAAACTAATGAGGGAAACATGATCTATATAATAAACATATGATTTCCTTTAATCAAATTCACAAACTCAAACAAATAAAAACCAATAATCGACAAAAGTGTCTTTAAAACATTCATCTCATCCACATATGTTGTAACAAAATCTTGCTTCTAGAAGTGTTGGTTATTCATTCAAACTATGTCATTTTTTGTGCTTATATTTCATCTTAATTATATAGATAGGGAACATATGAGAACAAGAAATAAAATGAATGGGACTTGAGGGAATAGTTTGTCTAAATTGAAATTAATGAAGGATAGTGGGTCTATATAATAATCCTTGTGCATCTCATCATCATATGCAAACTAATAACATCCAACACATTCACACTAATTATAGTCATAACCATATTGAACTTTAGTCATCAAACATATACATTTTAGGCTCTAACCAGGACTTTTCAATAATAGAAGAACCATAAAATATATTTGATAATATCAAAATCCCTTGCTATATGTTTCAGAAACAATCGTAATATATTACCATTTACATCATCCTTTATTCATAACTTAATATGTTATAACTTGTGATGCCCTTGATATAACCATTTATAAACTTTATACGAAATGAAGAATGATATCAACAATCATGATAGCAAATGAAAAATATTTTCATATGCTTATATAAAACCTTGACCACATCACCGTTAAATCCCATCAATGAATTTGTCAACCAAAGCCTCAACATATCATGAAAAACATGAAGAAAAACCACATCTCTACTAGCAATGAAATCATATATCTAAGACTGGGTTTGAACTTTGTAATTTTTTGTTTATAAAGAAGGATTATGAAACCCACAATTTCAATATGAAATGTCCAAACTCATAATCATGTGGTCAAGAAAACCCAACAACTAATCCTTTTAAAATATGGATTACAGCAACATGTGAAACCATCCAATCTCGAATCAAGTATTCTTCAAAATATTTACAATTATGGGCCCTGAAATGATGGTAATCCAAATGAAAAAGAGCATGAGTGCATGCAACTCAACTAATATGAGATTTGAGATTTAAGGTTCCTAACCAAATTAGGGTTCCAAAACCTGGCGCTTCTCTTAACCCTATAAATCTAAGAATGAGGCAAAGTTCTGAAAGGTTATCTATATATAGAGTTTGAAAACCAAAATCATTGAATTCTAGCCTTGAGAAGACCACAACCCATTTAAAAATGAATAACTTTTATATCCGAATCGAAAATCAGGTGGTAATCAAAGTATGCAAAAGATTTTTAGTGAGTGGGTTCATTTATGTATCATTATCCAACAGAGATAAGAAAATGTTATGGAGACCTGAAATCAAAATCGTGTACATCCTCGGGTGCATAAATGTCACTTGGGTTTGACCAATATCACACAAATGAGTGGTTTTCATGACATGGTTTGGACGTTAGATAACCAATATAAAAAAACCATGATTGGAATCTTAAGAAATGGATAGTTCTCAGAGTGACCAGAACAATTAAAAGGATAAAGAGAACTCAAATTCAAGCTTCAACTACAAGCAAACAAGGGTTGTCCAACACCTCTTATTTTCAATACAAACAATTATGAAAAGTGTGAATATGGAGGAATCAAACAGAGCTACCATTAACTTTCTATAAACAAAAAAAAAATTTGCTTTTCCTTTCAAGAAACAACAGAGAGGGGAGAAAGGAAACATTTATGCACACGGGAATGTCAAACAGAGCTAAAATTAATCATTTTAGTGACAAATTTGCTGCAAAAGATGCAATACAAACGAATGTTCCATGCCTTTGCACAAAACGCTTTATAACCAGGATTGATAGATGAGCTTGTTGTCAAAACTACTAGGTGCAAGGGTTTGAGCTAACAGAGCTCATTTCCTCAACTTCCAATAGCACAAATGACCAAAATCCATGGTGATACGAGGGTGATAAAGTGTGGCACTGTGGAGTAAATTCCCACACCCAGTTTCCTTCAATGCATGGTTAGTTCGGTGACATTTCCAACCAAACATTCCATTAACATGCATGCCATGTCATCAGTCTAAAACCCTCATAGCATGTGGATTTTCCATTGTATCACATCAAAAAAACCTTAAGCTCGCTGCTCATAACTCTATATCATGAAAAATAAACCACATGCAGTATTTTTTTACTGACATAACATTATTTTAGATGTGAATTATATCAAACCATGACAACTATATGTTATGTGCGAGCTCCAAATGTTAGCTATGAACCATATAACAATTGCATATATCATGTATCGGGTACTTTGTATGTGAAGTCTTCACTTGTATTAATACCATTAACCAAAATTTAAACTCCATAAACCAATGCGACTCACATATGAGTTGTAATTCATATCAAACCTTTGATCCAAACTATGTTCAAAGTGTGACTTTTAAGTAGAGTGTTCTAATGATAGAAGCAACACCTTATACCATGAAATCAAAACCCAAGATACAAGTGATGCACATAATCATGCTCATATATCAAGTTTTATGAGTGTTAGAACTCATAAGACAACCCAAACCTTAACAACATCATAACATATAACTTGAAATTGTCATGTTTTGCATAACTTTATAGAGCAATCGTGATCAATAATGCTTGTATAACTTAATGTTTTTATACATGTGTTCATCATTTGTAATTACCTTTGAATATTTCAAAAAAGAATTCATCCATAGACAATCAAAATTGTCATAGTATTAGATATCCATTTGCATCCAAAACACCATGCAAGTGAACCTTTTTAAATATCAACCATATGCATGAACAAGATAACCATGAATCCATGATTGAAGAGGACAAAATTGAAACATATCATGCCGAGGAAAAGCTCTTGCAGACCAATCTTTTGCATTTAACCCTTAGGGACCCCACCTATTAGTTATATAGTATAAATAACCATAGGCTTCCCAATAATATGTGAGATTTTAATATAGGTGATGAAAAATTGAGTCAACATCTAGTGACTCCACAAGGAAGTCTGCTTATAGTAGGCTTAGAACTCGGAAATTTTTGGTTATTGTTTTGGAACTGAAAGCTAAGTTTACTGGTGTCTTCTCTTTATCAAATATTTTGTAAAAACTTTCTGATGTGCTCTTAAAATGATTCACTCATGGAGGGGAGCATGGGAAATAAGAAGAAGGGAAACAATTGAAATCATCAAGTTTCAACAAAACATCTAAAGGTACAACAAAAACTACATAAGTAGTGTTGCGGACTGAAAGTTGGTCATTCAAATTTATTGTTGTTTTATAACGGATTAAAGGGAATTTTGCAAATAAACCATCAGACCAACAATTTCAATTGATCATGTTTGACTCAAAAAAATAAAAATCAAAGCACGGAAAAAGAAAATTGAATTATAATCTAAAGAGAAGTAACATAGTTGTATAGGTAGAAGGATAAAAATCTATATAGGAAACACTGAAGATAGTAAAAATCGGCCATGTTCAACATAGTGTTTTATATGTGAACCATTAGTCGTATAAGAAAACAATCGTCCATCCATATCCTTCAATAAATAAGAATTGTTACCAATAATAGAAGTGATTATGTAAGGACCCAACCAAAGATTCTAAAATTTGGAATGCTTGTCTCGTCTGCATGAGCAGAATCCCAAAGAATACTTTTTCATCGACTGCAAAAGCGGTTGATTTTTCTTTGTTGTCAAATTATTTTTTGACAGATTGTTGTCTCTTTTTGAGATTTTCAAGAGAAAAGCTCCTTTGTTCCTCAAGAGCCAGCAAGGCATTTATCCTTTGAGGAATGTTTGTAGAATTCAACTCTTTAGCTTGTAGGGCTAATCCAAGGGAAGTTAGCTCGAGCTACACATGCATAATAGCTTCTTGTCCATATAACAGTTTGAAAGGGGTATGGCCAGTACTAGTTTTGGTGGTATTTTGGTATGCCCATAGTGCATAAGAAAGTAATGTGTGCCAATGATGGGGTTTGTCAAAAATAATTGTCCTTAGAATCTTAATCAAATTTTTAATTATGGATTCAATTTGACCATTTCCTTGTAGATAGTACGTAGATGAAGTAGAATACTTCACCCCAAATTTATTAAGAAACTGGTTAAATTTTGTAGAAATAAAAGATGGTCTATTATCAGAAATTATTTTTATTGGAAGACCAAAATGAGAGAATACATTAGATTCCAAAAATGAGATTACTTGTTCATCCTATGTATGCTTAAGTGGGACAACTTCAATCCACTTAGTGAAGTAGTTTGTTGTTGTAAGAATGAAAATATTCCAGCGAAGGATGAAAGATTAATAGGACCAGTGAAATATAATCCCCATTTAGAGAAAAGAAAATCTAGAAGAAATAGATGTAAATGCATGGCAGAGAAATTTTCTCTGCCTGCAAATTTTTGACATTCAATACAAGCTTGTGTAAATTTGTAAGAATCCTTAAAAATTGAAGGCCAATAATAATTGGTTCTTAGAACTTTCAATGCAGTGGATTTTGCAACAAAATGACCACCAATATGGATGCTTCAATCCATTGATTTGTGAATTTGCTTCAATTTTTTTTGGGTTGCTATATTTCCTACACAACATAATAACAATCCATCAGCAGTTCTACGAAAAAGGGAAGATCCCAAGATCAGATATTTAGAAGCTTCCAGATGAACCCTCTTTTGTTGATGATTTTTAATATTGTTAGGACACTTTTGAAATTGTAAATAATAAATGATGTCCTTCTACCAAGGATGTTCTGCTAATTCAAAGTTTTCATGTTCAACAAAAAAAAGTGCAGACAAAGCATCCTCATCATTTTCAAAAGTAACACCTGGTTTAGGATGTTGAGCTAGGTGTAAGGCTAGATCTCATTTGTTGATTATGTGAGAAGTTGTTATCGTGAAATAATGTTCTTGAATTTTGGCAAGCCAATGTGCAAGTTTCCCTGAAAGATGATTTTGAGAAAGAAAAAAATTCACAGCATGCAAAGGGACTTTTATCTGCATATTCTTACCTAAGATATAATGGTGAAATTTCTCAATAGATTTTACAAGAGCATATGTATGTTTTTCAATTAAACTATATTTAAACTCATCGTCTGATAAACTTTGGATCATGTAAGCTATCAATTGATCATTATTTCAATCATATTTTTGAAGAAGGATAGCGGATATCACTTCTTCAGTAGAATTAGTATAGATAATAAAATCTTTTTCAAAATTCAATTTTTCCAAAACTGGTGCAAAAATGATAGCTTTCTTGACTTCTACAAAATATTTTTACAATATCATCATTCCATGATAATTACCGATCTTGATTAATCATATAATGAATCGGTTTAACCATTCTTGAAAAATTAGGAATAAATCTTTTAACAAAATTGATTTTACCCATGAAATATTGAATCTCATTTTTAGAAATAGGAGCTTGAATATTTTCAATAGCAGTAACCCTCTCGGGATCGATACTAATTCCTGAATCAGTAACAATATGACCGAGAATTTTACCTTGTGTGACACCAAAGAGTGACTTTGTAAGATTCAATGACATTCCAAACTTTCGGCATCGCAATAATACTTTTCTAAGATGATCAAAATAATCTTGTCGGTTTCTAGAATAAACAGTTAAATCATCGAGCTAAACTTGATAATCTTATCGATAAGATTGCCAAAGACTATTTGCATAACCCTCTAAAAGGTAGCACCTTCATTTATTAAACCAAATGGCATTATTCATATGCAAAGGTTCCCCAAAGAGCAATAAATGTGGTTCTGTATTTAGCTTCCCTTTTGACTATGATTTGATTATAACCTGAAAAACCATCAAGAAGGGACATCATTTGTGACCCTACCACTTGCTGCAAAATAAATTCCATATTTGGAAGAGGAAAATTATCCTTTACACTTGCCCTATTCAAAGCACGGAAATCAACACATAATATAATATCACCATTTTTCTTCCGCACTCGAATAAGGTTAGATACCCACTCAGAATATTCCATAGGAAAAATAATGTGAGTATTAATTAATTTCTCAACTTCCTTTCTGATTGTTCCTTCTAAGGTAGGGTTGATAGGTATTTGTCTTTTCCTAATTGGTTTTGCTTCTTCCTTGATAGAAATAACATGCTCTATGACACTAGGATCAAAACCACGAAGATCCTTATATGACTAAGCAAACACGTCTTTAAATTCACATAACAACTCCATGAAAATTTATGTTTCTCTTGTTCTGAACATTGGGCTCCAATTTTAAAAATATTTG
>JASDQU010187731.1:10384-22392 GCA_032191745.1 Picea mariana
AAAGAAAGGGGAAAAGTCTCAGATATGAGATCCTCTCAGACCAGAGAAACTTCAAAGTAAACCTCAAACGTTGCAGAACTAATACAATCAAACATGCATTATATAGTTACAGCAACACCCGACTGGATCATCCATACCCGGGCTTCAGATTCAGAGGAAAAAGGAAAGGAGGAGACTGGACGCCATTAAACAAGAAATCTCAAAATATCATTCTATAACCAAAGAACCAGAGGATTTATTAAATCTTTACAGTCGAGAGCTTTGCTCTACCATTGATCCTTACAAAAATACCAAAACTGAGTATATATACTTAGAGCAATTTCCCCCCCTCGCAGCAGGAGGGTAGATGAAACATTAAAGTCTAACTTAACAAGTGCAGGTTCTTTTGTCAGTCGAGGACATCAGATCGACATGGCTCTTTTAGGAAAACCTGCACACAGGATGATCTTGGGCAGACTGCCTGCCAGAACCTCCATGCCCTGCATTCATGGCTTGAGCTGAGGTCTCAACCACCTACTCAATATTCATTAACTGCTTCTTCCATGGAGGGTGGCCGAGACTGAAAATTTTTCGCATTTCGGGTTTCGGAGTTTCTCGATGTAGCGGAAGAGAGAGACCCCGTGTCTTTTGAAATCCCGATAGCTGGAATGTCGAAACGGCTTTTGGGTGATTTTTGCATTTCAGGTTTCAACGATTCCCGATGCAGTGGAAGAGCGACTCCCTTGTCTCTTGAACTCTCGGTAGCCAGAATGCCGAAACAACTTTTGGGCGCTTTTCGCATTTCGGGTTTCGACGATTCTCGATGCAGTGGAAGAGCGGCTCCCTTGTCTCTTGAACTCCCTATAGTTGGAATGCCGAAAGGACTTTTGGGCGCTTTTCGCATTTCAGGTTTCGACGATTCCCGATGCAGTGGAAGAGCGGCTCCCTTGTTTCTTGAACTCCCAGTAGCCGGAATGCCAAAACGACTTTTGGGCGCTTTTCACATTTCAGGTTTCAGTGATTCTCGATGCGGTGGAAGAGCGACTCCCTTGTCTCTTGAACTCCCGGTAGCCAGAATGCCGAAATGGATTTTGGGCGCTTTTCGCATTTCAGGTTTCGGTGATTCCCAATGCAGTGGAAGAGCGGCTCCCTTGTCTCTTGAACTCCTCGTAGCCGGAATGCCAAAACGACTTTTGGGGGGCTTTTACATTTTGCGTTTTGGGTTTCGGCGATTCCCGATGCAGTGGAGGAGAGGCCCCTTGTATTTTGAAGTCCCGGTAGCTGAAATCACGACCGAGCCTGATCAGGCGCCATGTGTCCCGACTGGATCGGATGACCATGATCATTTAGTGACTGTGGCCATAAGAGATGAGCCCATGCGCTAAACCCCATGCAACTCCGCGACTTAAGCTTACCCGATGACCGTCGATCTACTCCATCTATGGAACATCGCCGTTGAAAACAAAATGCCCACTCACTTGATTTTAAACCCAAAATGGACTTCTTCCGTGTGCTGCGCTTGGCAGTCATGACTGCGGTCTTTGAATAAAACGCATTTGATGTATTTTTAAACCCCATTTCTACGCATTTACACCAAGGGCCTGAAATCGGAGAGAAACACCCCCCTTGCAAGAATTGGCGCTAACATTAGGCTCCATGGGGGATAGAGTCGTCCTTGCGATGCTCTAAGAACTCCTTCTGCAGTTCCAATTGCTTTCTATTGGGCTATGGAGTCGAGCTCAAAAAACCCTGCTTAAAAATACATGCCGATAAGTGAAAATAAAAGATAAACACACATGCTCCAAGGAGCTTATTTATGTACGGTCCTAAACTAATAAATTCCTTTACATGGGGCTAGGTGAAAGCAAACTTCCACCATAGCCAATCAAGCAACTTCCTGAATAGAAGCTCCTTCCTTTTGTCGATGATCACAAACAGATGGTGTAACCATGACAACAGAACGATTACACTCTTCAACTCCTCCTTATAGGNAAACTCCAGAAAATGGGCGACAGGCAGCCTCCTTTGCTACACAGTTGTTCACGTGTGGCTGAATATCTCTGGTAAGCACAGGTGGGTGGATAGCTGATGTAGGCTGACTGATCTCAGGCGATGGCTGCTCCCTGACTGGCTCTACGTATTCTGTAAACTACATCTTCGGCTCCTCCTCCTCTTCTCCATGGCTCTCCCAAGGATCAAATTCATAATCATCATAAATAGGGACCATGGGAAATCTCTGCTTGTTGTCATGTCGGTGAGTGTCTTCATAGTGATCAAATGTAGAATAATCTTGTTGCTCATCATCACTAGAATATTCATCAAAAAGGGGTTGCCCTTCATTTCTATGATCAACCTCCAGAATAGTGATCCCATCGAGAATATAACTATCAAAAATATCCATTTCAGGGACAACAGTAACTGTTGCTTCTGGCTATTCATACATCAGATTTTTATCTTTAATCCTAGGTAAAAATATATCATGGGTAACCTCTTGAAGGAAAAGAGAAGAATCCTCTTCCACAACCATCTCTTCTTTAAAAACTGGAAGGTCTTCGTCATCATAAGTGTTGGGTATGTGTTATATTCTTTGCATGTGTGTGTGTGTGGGTGCGTCAGATACGACGACTGCGTCTGACGATCCCTTCACTTAGGGCTCTGCCGTTGCACCGGGCGCTTCCTAGGGGGGTCCCAGGGGGGGGCAGGTATGCCCCCCCCTGGTTACGCACAGCGTTCAGGGCAGCGCCCCGAAAATTTTTTTTTTTCGGCGGTTTTTGCTATTTTTAGCGGATTTTGCTATTTTTAGCTGATTTGTAAATTAATCCCGGATTAAGGGATTAGGGTTTTGGTATCTACGAAATACCTAAAAACATTGTATATATTGTATGGCGAATGGTGAAATTCGATATAATGAAAAAGAAAGGTTTTCCCAGTTGAGGGTTTCCGATAAAGATCTCTATGTATTCTGTGTATGAGCCATTGATTAATTTCTGTCTTGCTTAAGAATATATATGCATTGCTTTACTTCGCAGGTTTAAAACTTACAATAAGTTGGGCTGCTAGGAACATGTGCGTCAACCCTATATTCAAAAGAGCCATCTACTATAGACAACATCTACTCTATAAAATCAGAATTCTCACAAGAGGCATGTTGATCTTTATGAACATCTAAAGGGACAAATGTATCTGAAATGATGTTAGATGCTTCCGTGCTAGGGCTAACATAATTAATATTATCCAATGCCTCTATATTTTCATAGCAAATGCTTTCCTCCATAGTAAAAGCTTCATTACAAACATGGTCTTCAGGGCCGACAGAGGTTTTATGAAGCAAAGAAAACTCATCACAGTAGTTTTCATACAAACACTCAGCTGGGAAGTAATTTTTACAAAATGAATTGAAAGTTGTATGAAAACCTGTCAAAGAATGGATGCTTGCAGTGGGAAGAGATCGACACCAATCAAGAGTAGCTCCCTTTAATGAATACTTAAAAAGCTTAATCTGGACATCTTCATGCATGATATTAAGTCGATGAATAACCTCATGAAAGTCCAGTAAATACTCAGCTAGTACCTCCAAAATTTTTGCTTGAAATTTAGGGAGGATATCTTCCCATTCATCTCTATCTGGCAGTGGATTAGGAAAACCAACTATCTGGGAAAAGTCACAGAAAGCCAACCTTTGAGCTAAGATATTTTCCATATCGAATTAGTGGGGTCGTCGACTGATCCTCAGATAATGGAGTCGCCAGGTGAAATATGCGTAGCTTTGAATGTGTTTGGTCTTTGTTCATCATCAGAGGCCAGATCCTAACGTTGTGTTCTCCCAGGAAACTTCTCAAGTTGAGAAAGCAACTGCTGAAACCTTCTTAAAAAATCTCCTCTAGGTCAGCTTTCAGGTGTGCTAAAAGTAGCCACAGCTGAAACAATGAAGTGGAATAGTGGATTCGCCACAGTGGAGTTGCCAGGTGCACAGTAGCAATCTTCAAGGGCTCTGATGCCTGATGAACCTTCAGAATCAGAGACTCAATATCGTTCAATCCCGGGGAAAATCTTCAACTTCGTCCCCGGCAACGGTGCCATAAATGTTGGCCTCATAAGTCACTCCTATATTGCAGTAGGAGTAATCCTGAGGCCCATTAGTTTATGTCACGATTTGTTAAAAGGGGGTGATCGAATGGAAGTAAACTCAGAACAATATCGCTCACTCAAAAAACTGGGTTGGAACAACAAGGACATGCAAGGTCTTGATCTAACTTAAGCTAGTAAATTTGCATAGTGGTGAGTAAGTGAAAGAAAAGAAAGGGGAAAAGTATCAGATATGAGATCCTCTCAGACCAGAGAAACTTCAAAGTAAACCTCAAATGTTGTAGAACTAATACAATCAAACATGCATTATATAGTTACAACAACACCCGACTGGATCATCCATACCCGAGCTTCAGATTCAGAGGAAAAAGGAAAGGAGGAGACTGGTCGCCATTAAACAAGAAATCTCAAAATATCATTCTATAACTAGAGAACCAGAGGCTTTGTTAAAGCTTTACAGTCGGGAGCTTTTCTCTACCATCGATCCTTACAAAAATACCAAAACTGAGTATATATACTCAGAGCAATTCACCCCCCTCGCAGTAGGAGGGTAGATGAGACATTAAAGTCTAACTTAGCGTGCGCAGGTTCTTCTGGTCAGTCGAGGACATCAGATCGGCATGGCTCTTTTAGGAAAACTTGCACACAGGACGATCTTGGGCAGATTGCGTGCCAGAACCTCCATGCCCTGCATTCATGGCTTGAGCTGAGGTCTCAACCACCTGCTCAATATTCATTAACTGCTTCTTCCATGGAGGGTGGCTGAGACTGGAAACTTTTTGCATTTTGGGTTTCGGAGTTTCTCAATGCAACGGAAGAGAGAGACCCCATGTCTTTTGAAATCCCGGTAGTCGAAATGTTGAAACAACTTTTGGGTGCTTTTCTCATTTTGGGTTTTGGCAATTCCCAATGCAGTGGAAGAGCGGCTCCCTTGTCTCTTGAACTCCCGGTAGCCGGAATGCCGAAACAAATTTTGGGTGCTTTTCGCATTTCTGGTTTCGGCGGTTCCCGATGCAGTGGAAGAGCAGCTCCCTTGTCTCTTGAACTCCTGGTAGTCGAAATGTCGAAACGACTTTTGGGCGCTTTTTGCATTTCGGGTTTCGGCGATTCCCGATGAAGTGGAAGAGAAGCTCCCTTGTCTCTTGAACTCCCGGTAGCCGGAATGCCGAAACGGATTTTGGGCGCTTTTCGCATTTTAGGTTTCAGTGATTCTCGATGCATTGGAAGAGTGGCTCCCTTGTCTCTTGAACTCCCGGTAGCCGAAATGCCGAAACGACTTTTGTGCGCTTTTCGCATTTCAGGTTTCAGCGATTCCCAATGCAGTGGAAGAGCGGCTCCCTTGTCTCTTGAACTCCCGGTAGCCAGAATGTCGAAACGGTTTTTGGGGGGCTTTTACATTTCGCGTTTCAGGTTTCGGCGATTCCTGATGAAGTGGAGGAGAGACCCCCTGTCTTTTGAAGTCCCGATAGTCAAAATTGCGACCGAGCCTGATCAGTCGCCATGTGTCTCGACTGGATCGAATGACCATGATCATTTCATGACTGTGGCCATAAGAGATGAGCCCATGCGCTAAACCCCACGCAAGTCTCGACTCAAGCTTACCCGATGACCTTCGATCTGCTCCATCTATGGATCGTCGTCACTGAAAACAAAATGCCTGCTCGCTTGATTTTAAACCCAAAATGGACTTCTTTTGTGTGCTGCGCTTGGCGCTTATGACTGAGGCCTTTGAATAAAACGCATTTGATGGGTTTTTAAACCCTATTTCTACGCATTTACACCAAGGGCTTGAAATTAGAGAGAAACACCCCCCTCACAAGAATTGGCGCTAACACACACTAAAGTTCAAAAAAAAAATCAATTATTATGGAGGATAGATTTGAAGAAGAAATTGAGAAATGGTATCCTCATATTGAGTGTAGTTAGAGGGAATAATCAAAGATGAAGATGTCTTTGAGAGGATAGAGGCCATATTTAAAAAATGCCCATTCCAAAAGTGGTAAACCTAGAGTAAGAGAAGGTGAGTTCAAGTACAGAAAGTGAAACATTATACTTCAATGGAGAAGGAAGGAGTCAACATTGAAATAGAAGCATTATCCCATCCTATGCAAGAGATGAAATTGGATTCCATTCTAAAATAGAAGATGGCCTCAAATTGGAGGCCTATCTGACCTAAGATGGAAAATTGTATTTCCTATGTTGGGGATGCTTCCATCTTCAAATGTCAAGGTATGATGGTCCCTAATACCACTTCGAAGCTAAAAATTTCTCCTCATTGGTTTTCGATCAAAACTTTAAGGAAATCCACCTTTTTATCAACTTGTGGTATTTCGACAAGTATCCTAAGAACCCTAAACAGTTCAACTCCAACTGCCACTTCATCCCACTTTCTGATATTGATTTTCCCACAAAATGGCCAATTATGGATTTAATCATTAAGTTAGTGATGTCTTCTAATCTCGTGACTTCTCCCACTACTATACTGACCTTCTCCTTATGTGCTCTTATGCATTTTTGCCTTCATTTGTTTCTCGCTATAAATAGATTCTGGTTTGATTCTTTAGCTCTAAGATCTCCTAAACCCTCTCTAGCCAATCCTCCCATGATAGATATTAGAATCCTAACCCTATTTTTTCCTTTAGATCCTTCAACTTGAATAATTTTATTTCTTCCTCCCTTGGAAAAAATGAGACTTGTTGATCATGTCTTGATGATGAGATGGTTTATCGACATGTCCTTATGTGTCAAGTTTCCATAAGTATGACATTCATTAGCCTCAAGATATGCTTGTATTGGCATCCTATTTGTAATATCCCTAGGCCGAACCCAATTGTAATGTAAATGAAAATGTACTTAAGTTGGTGAGTTGTTTGATATCATTTTTGTACGCACCTTTCATGGCATACGTGTGCGCAGGTACTGCGTAGTAAAAAGATGTAGTGTGCACATTCTAGGATATCGCGCGCAGCATATTAAGTGTGCACGATATTGAGGCCAGTGAGCCTTGATGTATATGTGTTATTTTATAGGCTGGTGAGCCAGTTATTATAATCTGGGATGCTTATCTTTTGGAATTAGGCCAGAGTGCCTAGATGTTAAAGGCTAGTGCACCTATTTTTGTATATGTCTCATAATTAATATAAAATACATCACTGCATGCAGACCGACCACAATAAAAGAGATGGGGGACTAAACTCCACTGGTTAGGGAAAGGGAGGGGATAAGTTAAGGAAAGGGGCTAAGCTAGGGAGCTTAAGCCAAAAAGGAATATTATATTAATATTTCTTAAATCATAAGGTATGGATAATTATTTTATCCTAAGTTCTAAAGTTGGGGCCAAGTGGGCAAAAGTAGCTCCCAACATGACAAGTGTCAAGTTGGGGACATGCATACATATTGTTGGGACTTAGTTCTTTTTCAAAATCTCTTCCATGATTCTACGATCATTCAGCCATGATTCCATGACCATTTTCACTCACACAGTTAGTTATCCTTCATACATTCATTTCACTATACCTGAACTAGATCCATAGCCATTTTGTGTTGGTATACCTGGTTAGCTTGGGAGATAGACTGAAGAAGTGGGTTGTCATGCCCGTGGGATATTGAAGAGACAAGTTGTCAGGCCCGTGAGCAATTCTCTGGGTGAGAGTATTGTTGGGAATTGATTTCCTGAAGGTGTTAAATTGCAGCTACAGTGCTCTGAGACTTCCTGTCTGGCCTGTTGCTGAAGCTCAGAAAGGAAGTGGGGCAGCCGAAGGACTATTGAGTAGAGAAGGGGCACACTTCCTGGGTGGGACAGGCATGTGGGGAATGAGGGACTGTAGGCTGTTAGTTTGAGTTGGCACTTGTGACATAGTCTTTCCTGTTGTCTATGATCCTTTAGCCTGGTTAGGAATCCCTTTACTCGGGTGGAGTTTAGTCCCATCTCGGGGGTGACTCACTGTTGAGAGTGATGAACAATGTGGTCAAAGGCTGGGAGGTTCGTGGATGGTCTGCATGCAGTTGGCGATATTCTTACAAATATAAGTGTCAATTGTGTGATAAATTTACATGTTGCATTGTTATTTACGTGCTTATTTTTATGAGTTTCTCCTATGCATGATTATAATTGTCTGTATGTTTATGGGTATTTCCTATACATGTTGCATGTCTATGTTTACTGTTATTTCAGTATGAATTCGTGCATTTACATGGCATAGCTCAGTATGGTTGTTGGGTATGTTACAGTATGTTCTGCAGAGAGAACAATAAGAGTTATATGGCGTAACCTAGCCTGGCATGGATGGCTGGGGACGTTACATTATTTGTCTTAACATCATTTAATATTGGTACCATGACATAGATTGGCTTATCAACCTTAGTCTTATGCTTCCCCTTAACAAGGTCTAACAAATCCTTTATGGTGTAGTCAACACAAAAATCCATTTCTAGACCTCCACTATCTTTCCCTTTTGAAAATAGATCTTGGGAATGCTTCTTATTCCTCTTCGAACTAATCTACTTGGTATTATTCCATATGGACCTAAGAGCCATCATTCATACATTAAAAATACCTACCAAGATAACACACACACACACACACACACACACATTACACATTGTAATTTTTATAATAATTTATAAATTATCATTATGTACATTATGAAGAGTAGGGTTTGTTAATATTTTCACAATGCCATATAATAATCTACTTGAAGGCTACATCATCAATATTCAATATAATCAATTCCACGTCTATAACACTCTATGTAGGGGAGGATTAGCCCCTCATGATTTGAACTTGGGTTATTGTTAGAACAATCGTTCCAAGTTTCCACTAGATCATTGCATGACAAACTCATACAAATTATATTATATAATAATATGAATAAAATTGTAATATTAATTTATATATTATGCATTATATATATTATATAATTTATGAAGAAGAGGGGGTTGAAACTGGGGAAAACCATAGCCACAGAGCCCCCGATCTGACACCTTGTCTCTGTGCGTGGAGGTCTCTGCGTTTGTTGGTGGTCGTGTTCTCTCCCGGGTGCGGCTCTGGCGTGTTTCGGTCCTTGATATGATGCAATGGGCCCGCACATGGTGGTTTTGGTGATTTTTGGAGGCTAGGCTCTCTCATGGGGGCCATTTTAGTGTGTCCTTGGTGCAACTTGTTTAGTTCTAGATGGGGCTTGTTTTGCTTTGGGGTTTTGTGGTGCCTCATTTCCTATGCTTGACCTGTCTTCTGTGTGGATTTGGGGTTGGTTTTCTTTGCTCAGATCTTCCGCTCTAGTGGAATGGTTTTTTTTTTATGAGGCCTTCCTTTTGCAGCCATTTTTTCTATGTGGGTGGCAACGTATGTCTTCAATGTCTCCTTTTAATCACCCTCTCTATGTTGGGGGCATATTTCAGGGTATGATGTATACCCTCTGCTCTGTGGTTCTGGTTTCAAATTTTTTGGTGCCGAGATCTGATTTTTGGTGCCAAGATTCGGGGTTTTGGATCCTATCTTTTTCAAGAGGAATTCATGTCGCTCAGTCTTGGTCTGTCCCGCTTCTGGGTTTTCAATGGAGGCTTTCAAGTTGTCTACTCTTGACGAGGGTTTGTTTGGGGTTTACCCACTCATGTTTGCAGTTTCTGTCTCCGGTAATGTTGGTTGTTCATGGTTTTATGTATTCTCAGATCAAGGTCCTTCTGGAGGGTGTTGGTGTCTCTTTCTTCCTCATTTATGCTGGGGGGTTTGGCCTAATATTTGAGGTCCTTTCTAAGGACATGAAATGTTGATGCGTTGACACTTTGAGGTCCTTTTTGAGGGAACACAACTTTTTGGTTCCTCTTTTTCTAGTGTTCATAGGAAGGGGTCTTCTATGGTGCCGCTGCCTTTAGTTTTTGTTGATGTGAGAGATTCATGCCGCTCTGACCTGGTCCTTCTGGCATATGGGGTCTTCTTTGGGGTTTCTTTCCTGGCATGTCTTTCGTGGAGGGGTTTCTTGTTGAACTTCATTTGTTATATTCCTAGCTCACTTATTGTATATTTCTTCGTGGCTCATGAGCCAGCTTCTTGGCCCCTTTGGGTTTCTATTTTATGATCACTTTACCCATGGTTGGGTTGTGCTTAAGGAACCTACAAAATGTAATTTGGTTCTCTTTGGATGAATATAATTACTCTTTTTTTTCGTGGAAAAAAATATATTATATAATATATTTAACCCTGAGTGTTTGATCAAGTGGTCTGACTTGTCATGCCAAAGTTGTATTGGAAAAATATGTCAGAAGGTTGAATCCACCTGGGTCTCTCATCATTAAGTGTATATCTTGTACTTCAACAACTTTTACCCTATATTTTGTTATTCATGGAAAGTGAGGAAGTGCTTAGGGAGTTTCCTTGAGGAAGTTTTAAATGGGAAAAAAATTATATAATATATAATATATAATATACTATGTGGTATATATGTGTATTATATTTATTATGAATCATGATTATAATATATAATATATAATGTACGATATGTTATGTTATATATATGCATATTTTCTATTATAATTTTTCCAAGGAACACCTTGTAGGAGAATCCTCAGACACTTTGTTAAGACCTGGACAAAGCCCCATTTTATGCGTAAAACCCCATATTAAGCCTTTGATATTGAATTATTACATTTATAGTATTATAGTTGTATGTTAGCTAGAACCCTTCATGTTACCCTTTCATTATAATTGTACCCTTTGTCTCTCACACACACACACACCAAGGATCCCTAGTCTTAGGATCATCTTATCACATCTCATATTGTATTATAAATTGGATATATTTTAAAAGGAGGGTTCCCTCTCGAAGTGGACTATAATTCATTGAATTTTCATCATTTTGAATGTGTTGCATCATAACATTTGGTATCAGAGCATCGATCCTAAGGATTTCTTCTCCAAGCAAGTCATCTTAGAATTTTCGCTATAACGCTTTTTCTGGGATGATTCAGATAATGAAACTTGGAGGTTATTTATAAGACATATCAAGGTATATTTGGTGAAACTTTTAGCTTCTAGGTCATTATAATTTCAGAGACATACCCTATGTAAGATATGATTTTTTACTAGTCCTATAACTAGTCTCAAACATGTGTTGCTGGTAAAACAGTCATATCTTCTTCAGAGCAGATCCAAATTCAATGAGACCAATTAAATTTGAAAAAAGACAGGCCTTAGTTTTTCTGGTACAATTTTTTAGAATCTAGTATTAAATATTGGATACATAGCATTATGCACAAGTTTTTTCTCAGGAAAGGTCAAAATTCAAAAAGCTTTGGGAAAGTTACCATAACTTTCATTTGGCACACCCAATTTTGGTTAGACCTGTGGCATTGTAGAAAAGACATATTAGAGTAATACAGGCTGAAATTTCAGACATAGAAGGGTCAAAATTTCAGAAATACATCATAAGGAAGGTCGGCCAGAAGGACATATTCCAAATTAGGGTCTCAAAGGTACACCACTTACAATTGGCATAACTTTTGATTGGAATATCTATTTTTAGTGATTCAAAATTTGTGATAAAGAGAAAACATAGGAGTATTATTTTTATTATCCCACATGGCTCCAAAAAATGTTTCAACACCAATTAAACCTCCAAAAACCTCACACTGGACGTGGGAAGAAAATGAAGATTTCAAAAACAGGCTATCCCAATTAAAGAACCAATTTGATGAAATAAATGGTAGTATGTTGAAATGAGTGGATTTAAAATATTCTAAAGAATTCCTTAAAATGGAAATGGAAAAGAATATGTAAGAAAAGATGAATGAAAATAGGGAACATATGGAAAATAAGATGGATGACATGAAAAATAAGATGAATGAAATGGAAAATAAGATGGATGAAAATAAAGTAGAAATACAAAAATCCATGAAGGAATCAAAAAATCATTTTCCTCCATGATATTCCAAGATCTAGATGAGAG
>JASDQU010187733.1:3858-20481 GCA_032191745.1 Picea mariana
TTACACTCGCAATTCTCCTCAAGCCTCCACATGTCCTTTCTTCAAAACTGTGGTTTGGATTGCAGCCCGCCCTCAACTTTTAAAATTTGCGGATCTCCCATCTCCGCAATGTTACAGTACCATCGATCTCATCGACCTTGATGGTTCTTCTTAACTAACGGATTATATCCATCCCTTTCAAAGCTGTGAATCGGATCTGACCTTTTTCAAATCAATGGCTGTGATTTGTTTCAGAATTTCGGACTTCAGAATTCTCAAGTCTCAAACTTTCCTTTCTTTTGTATGTCAAACCTCTGGAGTTCTGTATCTGGCGCCGCGTGTCCACCTTCACATCGATGGCTCTCGTCGCTTCGGATTTCCAAACTTTGGAAATCTTTAATCTCAACTCTCATTTTTTCCCCAATGGATTTTATCCGGAATTGATAATCCACTGATGCACATCCCTCTTGGATCAACGNGAGGCTTGCTTCGGGTCTTTACCTGAAATATACAGATTTATGCCACCTATCCTCTGGATCTGATGGCTATGAATTACTTTGGGACTTTGTCTGGAATCCACCGATCTACGCCACTCCTCTTCTGGATCATATGGTCTAGATTCACTTCGGACAATCCGACGATGAAGATCTACTTCAGACGATCTAACGATTGAGATCTACTTTGGATGATCGGATGGTTGATATTTACTTTAGATCTTCGGCTCTATGGACTTCCAGAGTCTCAAATATCAACTGAAAATTCTCGAATAGATTTCTCCGAAGTCCATGATCCATCACCACACATCCCTCTAGATTTGGCGGTCCAGATTCACTTCGGGTCTTCAAGGTTCGGGAATCTCAATTCTCAACTGAAACCCCGGTGAGATTCACCCAGAACTCACGATCTATTAATGCGTGTCCTATCTAAATCAACGACCCTTGTCTCCTCCAGGACTTCGGCCTTCGAAGATCTTAGATTTGAGTTTTCCTCACTCTTTGTTTCTCCTGGAATGGTTTTACCCAGAGTTCGTGATCTGATGACATGTGTCCTCATGCAGATCGACGGTTCTCGACTGCTTTGGCTGTTCGGGCTTCGACGATTTTAAACTCTCCTCCTTAACATTCTCCTAGAGTGTTTCCACCCGGAGTTCACTATCTGTCGCCACGCACCCTTCTGGATCTACGGTCCAGATTCTCTTCGGCTTTCAGGGCTTCGAGAGTTTGTCTTACTCCTTACTTGGAAGCCTCCGAAGTAGTTTTCCTTGAAGTCTCTGATCTATCAACATGTATCTCCTGTCGACTGACATACATGATCTACTTTGGCTATTTGTCCTCCTCCTTGTCCACAAACCTCTGAAGTTGTGGATCTTATGCCACCTGTCTTCCTTGACGATGGACGGTCCCAAATTACTTCGGGACTTTGACCACTCTCCTACGCACACAAGGGTTAAGTCTCCTGCGCTTACTTCCGGATCCAACGGTTACTGGTCCTTCAAGCTTAGATCCAACATATGGGATCTGTTCCTTTCCTCTGCACTTCCTTTGTTTACTGGACATTGATCCAATGGTCCATGCTCCTCTCCACAACTGATCTGATGGATGATATCATTCCTCCCCTTGAGATTTCAACTTCCTCTAACTTAAAGGATTTTCCAAGTATTCAAAGGTCTCGGCCTTTGTTCCTCCTATGATTCCGTCTCTTGGACCTCATCTTCACTTCTGAAAAGTGCTTATCTCTTTTAATCTTAATCTTCTTGAAGATCTCGATTTCCCATGCACTCCTTGCATTTCGGGGATATTGTTAAACTCAGATCAAAGGTCCAGAACGATCGGCGGTTTAGAGTAATTGTGGGGCCCCAACATGCGTGCTCTTTATCAAAGAGCTCAACCTTCACAATCTGGGTTAAGTTAGAGACTTCAGGACTTCGGGGATTTTACCTTCCTTATGACGAACTTGCTCAGTTCACCAAACTCGCGAAGTCCAAATAACTCCTAGGGTCAACTCCCACTCTCTTTCCCATATCCAACGGTCACAACAGACCATGACTTCTTCCGAACAGATTTCATTAGTTCGTCTTCCAAACAAGGGAACCTTCCCTTTCGATACTTCAACCTCACTACTCTTCCTGAGATTTGTTAGCTCTGAGGGGATTAAGAGCTTTGCGCTCTTTCTATTTAACTTAACACTTGGAAGAATCCTTCTGCACACCCCTTACACTCATTCCTCAATTCTAGAACTCGAGTGGTTCTCAGTCTCTTCCTGCCTCGTAGAGAGCCTATGCATACATGCACAATCTCTCCTAAGATTTAACAAACTCCCTCCTCCAAGGGACTCAGAAAGAATAGGAGTGTTGACATGCGTACGTGAAACTATGCCCAAGGTCGATGAACTCACAGTTCATAGATCTAGCTTAAGCCACCACAGGGTGCAAGCATTTACGAATACAAACACGTCCAATCCATACTTGCTTAAATACACAATTTAAACAGGAAAAAAGAGATATAGTATAACCATTAATCAAACATACACATCCCTGGGTCCTTCACAGTATATCCCATTTCATTACATAATTACACCTTAATTTCACAGGGTATGAGAATACTTATCTATTACAAGTTGCATCCAACCAACTGACTATGGGTGTGCGCCTTTCCACCCAACCATAGGCTCAGAGGAATTCATTCTTAGCACTCTGGCCACCCCCGTGCCAAGCCATGATATCATTAGGGAATTTACGCCATCTCTCAGAGAAAATCTATCTGTCACAATGACCTTGTGAGGTTTATCAAATGCTTCCTCAACATCAAGCTCATGTTCGAGTCCTTCAGGCCATGTTCTTGACACTTCCTTTGGGTTCGCACATCTCCCTTCCCCCGCTTTTTCTTTCGTCTCGTGTCTATATATGTATCTTACCTTCCCTTCTCTGGAAGGTTTTCGACCTGTCTTGTTCCTTCTGTCAGAAGGAAGTTTGGGTTTGCATGTCTCTGTGGTACTTCAAGCTGACATCTTGCATTTAGACGATGTTTCCATTCATGGGGGTTGTTGATGACCCAACCACTGGTCTTTTCTTCATTAATTGATTTATTTCCTCTAGACATATCATGGCTCGTACTTTAAGGATTCACCCCCAACAGTCAGTTATGGGCAGTTTAACAATAATACATTTACATTGTCCACATGCCTTAGCATGGCAATCCTATTTTATGATTAATTACAAGCTGGGGGAAACATGGTGTTACGGTGGTTTTTTCCCTCATTGGGTTTCCACATAAATAACTGTATCAAATTGTGGGATTGTTTTGTTTGGTTTAATGCGTGTTTTATCTTGCTTATGATCTGGTTATTATGTCTTCTTTTGCTTCCGCTTCCCAACACATTTCCCCAAGGGTGACCCACTTACTAGGAAACCGTGTCATCCACCAAGGTGAAATAAGGAAAAAGGTATAATTTCCAAGAAAACATTCTATAATCAATAAAGGATCCTTTGCAACATGATCAAATGATTCAATTATTAAAGTTACACTTACGACGAGACTGGACTTGTTACCTCATGAAGAAATACCTATTGTCCTTTCTGGGCTAGGTCGGTGTGGCAGATGTTGCTATGCTGCTGATGATGAATGGTGATGTATGGTGGAGAGGAGGGATCTGTCTTCTCAACGTGGGCTCAACTGGTCATCTGGCTCTCGACGCTCCATGTCTTCTACCTGCGGGCCTCAAGACATCATCTCCTTAGTTACCCCTAGGCTAGGGGGTGTAACACCCTGAAAGGTCATCTCATTTCTTTCTAGTCATATTCTCCATGTTATAGTATAACAAAATTCCTTGTGATAAAAAACATTTTTCTCTTTGTACCATTTCTTAAAACACCGATGTATATTTCCTCCTTCCCATTTTCCATCTCCATTGGTCAAGATCAAAGCTTCCCACCAAACTTCTTTTATGAATGGACATCGCACATGCCACAAACAAATGATCCATTGTTTCCTCTTAAATTTGACAAAGTATACATCTTCTTGTTCAATGCTGATTTCTCTTTTTACAGTGATCCCAAGTTACTACTTTATTGGATAAAGCCATCCATAGAAAAATTCTTGTTTTTAGAGGACATTTCAGCTACCATATTTTCTTCCACCACCACTTTTTTCCCCCTTCTTCTTCATCTTCCATTATTTTCTCATATCCTAACTTTGTTGTATACAACCATATGGCTTTGTTTTTTGACCAAATTATTTCATCATCTTCATTCTTTAATCTGATTGCATAGAGTTTTAGATTAGAGATGTATTATTTCCATGCCTTAACCAAACTTCCTTTAAGACTCCTATCACACAATTTGTATCTTGGGAAGAGCCCAACTCAATCCTCGAAAGTGTGACAACTATGGGAGTACCTACCCACTGACAACTTAGATAGACACTCCCCTCGCTTTAGTGATAATGAAATCACCACAAGGGGGAAATCCCAATGACCCTAGGGGGATTGAGATGGAAAGTGAGATGATGATAAGTGAGTGCCCCTATAGGTATATATTGGATATGGAATAAGAATTGAAGAAGAGTCTTGTAGAATGGTGAATGGTTTCCAAGGGTCGTGTAGATGCAAAACAATGTTAGCCTTGCCTCGAAAAAGACAAATGATTATCAACCAAGCCTTTGACCAATGGGGGTTTAAAAAGAAGCCTTGCTGTACCAAAATTACAGCAGTATGGAAATATATATATCAACAGCAAATGATAACAATATCTGCAAATTTAACTATCCAAAATCTAGTACAAGATATAAGAAATAAAGCTAGCAATAACTAGTCAAACTTCCAATGATTAGAGCAAGAATTTGGTGGTGATTAGTGGTTTTTATATGATGTTATCAGCAAGTTATTATGACAGCCAAGTGGATGTAGAAAACAATTGCTACAACAGAAAAATCCAACCATAGAAATCAACAAGTAAACTGTAAAAAAAATAGACAATAATCTAGGTTTACAAACAAATTTCAGCGGTACATTAGAGAGTAAAGAGTGAAAGAAAGAGGGTTTTGATGCAGAACTAATGGCTGTAGCATAAATTTGTAACAACAAAGAGAATCACTAGGCTAATCAAGATTCCCTTAGAGCACAAGGAAGCTTATAGCATATAGAATTAATTCAAACTTAGACAATTGCAATATCTCAACATTTCACGTATACCAATGCAATGATTTTATATCTCCAATGAAACTTAGACTAGTGCCTAATCAATTGGGTTAATGGAGTCTCTTGTGTAAGAGCTAGTTTTTTTACTTCTCTAGGGGTGTGAGCCCTGTTATCCCCCACTTTTAGGGATAAATAGGAGATCATGTCTCGAGGCCCACAGGTCCTAGACATGGAGTATCAAGAGCCGAATCGATTTTAGCATGGCCCTTGAGGGCTCATTTTTTCTTCCTTTCAACACCTCTATCTTGTCAGCAACAGTAGAATCCATCACCATCAACTTGTTCTTGCATCAGAGATGTTTATTGCTTCATGAGGTAATTAGTCCGGGTATCATGGCATGTGTCACTTTGATCATCAAAACCCTTGAATATGTGCATTCAATTCCTTTTGTTTCTAATAAATTCTTGGATCTTATGCTTGCCCACTTGACCATGTCTAGGGGGATTGACAAGATTCCCTAGTAAGCATGTGTCTGTAGGTTTTGGTTTTCCACTAGGGAGGGTTTATGAAAATCCATCGTCCGCTCTCATCATAACACCACTTTTTCATCTTGCTTCTCACTCATCTATCCCTTACACTTGTCCAGGCAATGGGTTGACCTATTTATAGGATTTCACCTTACCTTGTGAGAAGAAGGGGATATAGGCCCCCAAGGTAAGAGAAAGCTGGCAAAAGATAAAAGCCTAAGAATAAAACCTTGAGATTCTTCGCCCAAGGATCCTTGAGAAAGCAATAAAAGGCTTCTTAGCAAGAAACAAGAGGGACCCGTAAAAATAACAAAACAAGACCTAGTCAGAGGATAGGAGGTATCATCATGAGCCAACCTATTAGGTTCATGGGTAAATAGCAATATGACATTACCACCAGCTGGTTACCATGCCAGGGTAGTGACCCTTGGTTTCCTAGCCAAGGGAAAGGGGTCCTCATCACGATCCAATCTTCACATTTCTGTGAAAGTACTTGTGGGTAACACTGTCACCACTGGTCAACATGCCAGGGCAGTGTCCCTTGATTAGCCTCTTGAAGAAAAAATCAATATAAAAATAAAAGAATAAAAACTAAGAATAAAAGTCATGAATGGGCTTGGAAAATTTTGCACCCAGGACAAGTGCAGCTTGCCTTCTACAAAGGCACCCATAGGTAAAGCTTTGCATCCTCTACCCTCACTGCACCCACCTGCTTGGCCATCCCTTGACCACATCACCCACTTGCATGGCTTGGATGAGGTCTCTTCCGGAAACTTTCCTCTTGCAGTGGACACTAACCCAATAGGACGCCCTGTCATTTTCTCCAAATTTATATTGCAGGCTTGTGCAATGTCTTTGAGCTTTTGACTGATGTATTAGGGATTTTATGCACATGTTTAATAATATTGACGTTGAGATGTGATTGACATTTCTATGATACCTGTGACTGATGATCCCATGGAGGGCGTAGTTGTTGATGTGCAGGGTCATGCCCGACGAACAGGTACCATTTGGATTGGTACACATGGGGATATGATCAGTTTGGACCTCCATGGGGCTGAAGAGCCCATCAGGTGGATGTTGAGACCGCAATAGGGGGGTAGAGACTGGACAAAGATGGATCAAGGGCTTTCCACTGGAGTAGAAGAGGATGTTCCACCAGAGGCACCTTGGCAGAGCTTGACCTAGGGGTGTTGGCCCTTTTTCAGTGGAATGTTGGCCTTGGAAGGCCTAGGACATCACCCATGATGATCATGACGTCATCCAACCTTATGGACATATTGGGAGGCATATTTGGCAGTTTTGGCATGTGTGTCAGGTTGGAGAAGCCCAAGGAGGGCTAACGTATTGCTCTAGGATGCCCCATTTTTCCTAGAAGGGGCTAACGTCTTCCTGAAAGGGGCATGACGTCTCTCTTTAGCTTGATTAGGTTTTAATTTTGACCATTTAATGTAAAACAATATGATTTTAGTATTTTGGCCTTGTCACCCTTTTTCATGACCTAAAATGTAAAATTAGGTCATGGTATTGTATAAATGGAGGGTTTTCACCTTTATTTTTTCATCATCTCTGACTCAGTCATTAGTGAGGTCTGAAATTTGCGCTAGACTTGGGTTCTTTGGCTAAAATTGTGAGGCACACTTGTTGAAGGAAGGCATTTTGGATCTCTATTTGGAATTTTTGGCATATTTCTTGATGGAAGGTGTTACAACTAGGGTTTGCTATGATTTTCTTGGTGAAATGTAAGTGAATTTCTTCAAAACTTCTTAATTGAATGGTTGTATTGTTATTTCTTGCATTTTTTGTTATACATTTGCTGAAGAAACCCTAGGTGAGAAGCACACATAGTAGGTCCTTGTCTCATGTCTCATGCAACTAACGTTTCTCTTATAAGCAATTGAATGGTGGTTTAAAGGAATTAATTGAATGAAGTGTGGATTGTTGCATATAATTCCACGTTTTCTCTTAGCATTTATTGAAGAAGTGACATTATATATATTTGTTATTTTATAAACATTGACTTCATCAATATTTATTTCTCAATTGCTTATATCTCAGATAGTCATTGATTATATGAAGTACTAACCAAGCAAGCAAGCTTGCACATGCAGTTTTATTGTTGCTTTGTTCTCAGGCATAGATACTTCTTGGTTATTACTTCCGGTTATCTTTATTGGCTATAAGCCAGACTATCTGCTCAGTGGTAACTTGTGAGGGGATAATTGATCTTTTATCCTATAATCCTTTGCCTTCTCAAAACCACAGGTCACCGGGGATGTTTCCCTTGGGCCTTACCTCCCTAAACATAAAGAACCATCCTATCGAGGTGACATTGGGTAGGATAGGTTCCAGTTACACCAGTTTAACCTCTTTTCATCCATCTACTTTCCTTGCTACAAACTATGTGATAACATTTTGGCGCCGTTGCCGGGGAACACTGAGTCAAAACTTCCTCAAGATGAAAACCTTTCAATAAGCCTTGCCTCTAGAGTTTTCATGTTACAATCTTACCTGACGACTCCACTAGGGTGTTTTTCCTTTTCTTTGATAGTTTCAAGAAAATTATCTGGCGACTCCACCAATGAAAACTCGTAGCGGGTGTCAGTACTCAAACCCCTTTACTATGGCAACTGCCACCCCTACAAATCCTACTCCTTCGCTAGATCCCCACAACTGGTCTCACCCAGGAGCCTTCAATTGTTTTGACCTAAGTAACATCCAAGGTGGATTACATGACTTACCCGAATATGCCAATTCCTAGTTGCCACTCTTCTCAGGAAAAGGAGTATATTCTGTTAATGCACATTGGACCCAATTTTGTGACTACTTCGACTTTCATCAAACCAGTAAAGAACACCTCGATGTCTTTATGAGACTTTTTGCAAGCTCTCTTGTCGAATATGCCAAGATTTGGATTGATTCTTACCCAAAAGGTGGCATAAAAACTCTTGAAGAACTGGAAAGGGTCTTCAAAATAAGGTCATGTAATCATGAACACACACAAAACTTATACTCTCAATATCTTGATATTTGCAAGGGTTCCTGTGAGGGAATTAGGGATTTCAATGATAAGTTCAATCTTCTCCTCAAAAAGGTCCGACCCAACCTGAACTTAGAGGAAGCTGTCCTCGAACACTACTTGAGCTCATTGGAAGGAATTTTACAGTTTACCCTCAAGGATTGGTCACCCTCAACCCTAGAGGAAGCACAAGATTTAGCTTATCAGATTGAGATGAATCTTGAATTTGAAGACTACATCTGTCAGGTTAACCTCTCACACAATAACAACCTTTTGGATTCTAGTGATGAGTTTGTTACTGAACCTAGGCTCCCGGAAATCTTTGAAGTTGAAATCACACCTCCCAAAAGAAAATGGAGCTTTTCCCATACCAATATACAAGATGTCCCTTTTTAGAAAACTCCCACAGAAATTGAACCTTTCCAGGACCTTGTCCCACACAAGAAGGATAAAATCAAAGCCTCCTTGCCACAAACCTTCGAGCATGATCCTCTTGAATATTTTCCCCTTTTTATCCACCAAGTAGAAATCTTTAGTTCAAAGCGTGGTGAGGTCACACCCTTTTACGTCACTCTCCAAGTCAATAACTCCCACCTCCGTAACTGTGTTTTTCACCCAAATTCTATAACCAACATTATGACAGAGGAAATCATGCACCAATTGGGTTTGATCCTTTCACAACCAAATGCCAGAGGTGATTTTGCAAAGGGAGTTATTAAGGATATAGAAGTTGCCTTTAACTCTTTCCCTAATGCTCCTTTCTATATAGATGTGATGGTTGTAGACGCCTTGAACAATTGGGGTATCATCCTCCACAAAGACCTCATAAAGCACTTAGCTGGAAGTTTTCAAAACCAAGAGTCTAAAGAAACCATCTCTCACCCCGAAGGAGGGTTCTTCACCCTCCACAAAGAACCCCTCGTAGGCTCCCCAGTTGAAACCTTTGATAAATTGAGCGACCAACTCTTGTGTATTGACAGTGATGTCAATAATTGGTTTGTCCAAGGAGGGAGTTCAGATATCGACACCATTGAAGAATGTGAAGGAATTTGGACCTTAGAGTTTGATGTATCCCACTCAAGTTCTGGATCAGGTGTTGGAATTGTCTTGACAACCCCTTCCGGTGAAGCCTTTTACTATTCGTATAGGATAGAATACCATTGTACCAACAACATTGCCGAATATGAGGCTTTGATCCTAGGTTTCAACTTAGCAATTGACAAGGGTGTCACATACCTAAGGGAAAAGGGAGATTCAGACCTCATAGTATCACAGGTATTGATGAAATTTGCTACAAAGAATGATAAGTTGAAGAAGTACCGAGACTTAGCTCAATCCCTTTCGAAATCCTTTAATATAGTGTCAATTGAAGCCATTCCTCGATAAGAAAACCACGTGGTAGATGCCTTGGCTATTTCTTCTTCCACCTTGCAACCTTGTGATGGACCACTTCGTGACCTATGCAAAATGGAAGTCATCTTTAGGCATTCTATTCCCGATAACTTGGAGCATTGGCAAGCTTTTGAAGACGATGAAAAAATCATCAGGTTTATGGAGAACAACAAAGAATTCATTGATTCACAAATTAACTTTTTGGATAATTCCATGAACTTGGAGGTTATAAACCTTCAAAACAATACCTTACCCAAAGGTTGTGTTCCCTTGGAAAATATCTTTGAAATACATGATGTTTTCAAAGGAAAAAGGCCCAACACACAAGTAGATGAAGCCCTAGAATTCAATATTGGTACGGAGATAGACCCAAGGATGGTCAAGATAGGGAAAGGCACCACTGAAAAGGAAAGGTTGGAAATACTAGCACTCATTAGGGAATTTAAAGACACTTTTGCATGGAACTATGATGAGTTGAAAGACTATAGGAGAGATGTCATCCAACACGCCATACCCTTGGTAGAAGGAGCCAAACCTTTCTGGCAGAAGCTAATACATACAAATCCAAAGTTAGCAAGTGAAATACAAAAGGAACTACAGAAAATGGTTGACGCTGGTATCATAGCCCCTATCAGATATTCTTCTTGGATGTCAAATTTGGTAGTTGTCCGAAAGAAGACCGGTGACATACGCCTATGTGTTGATTTCCACAACCTTAACCAGTTATCTTTGAAAGACAACTACCCTCTCCCAAACATGGAACATATTCTTCAAAGGGTTACGGGGGCAAGGATGATGTCCATGTTGGATGGGTTTTCCAGATACAACCAAGTCTTTCTCAAAAGAGAAGACTAACTTAAAACAACATTTACTATGCCTTGGGGAACCTTTATGTACTTAAGGATGCCATTTGGTCTTATGAACGCTGGTGCTACCTTTCAGAGAGAAATGGACTTTGCTTTCAGGGATCTTATAAAGAAAATCATAGAAATTTACTAGGATCACCTCACAGTTGTGTCAAAAGACATGAAAGACCACCTTTCACACCTCAGGATTGTTTTCGAATGATGTAGGAAGTATGGTATCTCTTTGAACCCCAAGAATTCTATTTTTGGGATCGATGAGGGAAAACTGTTAGGTCACGTGGCTTCAAATGGGGGGGTCTCCATTGATCCTGAGAGGGTCCAATCAATAAGATATGTCTGTCCCCCAGTCAACAAAAAATCCTTACAATCCTTTTTCGGAAAGATCAATTTCATTCGAAGATTTGTTCCAAACTTTCCCAAAACGATAAAACCCATGAGTGCTTTGCTAAAAAAGGATATTTCCTTCAGATGGGATGATAAGTCCATCAAGTCTTTAAAGTATATAAAAGACGCTATCTCCCAAGCCCTTGTCTTAATCAACCCTGATTATTCACGAGATTTCATAATATTCTCGTTTGCCTCCCAAGACACCATTGTAGGTGTTCTAATGCAAAAGGACGCTGGTGATTATGAACACCCCATATATTTTATGAGAAAAGTCCTTAGATATTTTGAATTGAATTACTCCATTACTAAGAAACAAGTGTATGCCTTGGTAAAATCCCTTAAACACTTTAGAAACTACATCGACTATAATAAAATTAAGGCTTACGTCCCATACCTAGTAGTAAAGGATGTCTTTTCACAATAAGATTGCATGGGTACTAGGGGAAAGTGGGTTTCCAAAATTCAATAATATGACTTAGAGATAAAACCCACCAAAATAATAAAGGGACAAGGTTTGGCCCAGATGCTGACTGAGAACAACCAAGAAGCCATACAAATGGGCGAGAGTGAACAAATAAACATGGTGGTTAGTGAACTAGAGCATGATGAGTGGTATTCTGATATTGTCTATTATCTAAAGAACTTGTCTTGTCTCGATCACCTTTTAGACTACAAAATAAGGGCTTTAAGACTGAAGGCTATGAAATACTGCTTGACCGAAGATGGCCTTGGTTGGAGAAATCCTGACGGGGTGATACTTAGATGTGTCAACAAAGAAGAGGCAAAGAAATTACTGGAAGAATTACACTCTGGATACTGTGGTGGGTATTTTGCAGCCCGTACTACTGCCCAAAAAATCCTAAGGGCTGGGTATTATTGGCCAATACTCTTTTTTGACACTCACCAACACGTCCAATCTTTCCAGCCCTGCTAGTAGTTCTCTGGTAAACCAAAGCTCCCAACACAACCCCTAAAACCCATAGTAATAGAAGCACCTTTTCAGCAGTGGGGTTTAGATTTTGTTGGGGAGTTTAAAGATAATTCAAGCAATGGATACCGGTGGATCCTAACAGCCACAGACTATTTCACTAGATGGGTTGAATCCATTCCCACCAAGAAAGCCACCGAGGAAGTAGTCATGAGATTTTTGGAAGACCAAATCATAACTAGGTTCGACGTCCCTTCCAAAATCACTACAGACAATGCCAAATCTTTTAGCTCACATGCTGTGGTAGAATTTTGCTTCAAATATGGCATTTTCCTATCCCATTCCTGCAATCACTATCCACAAGGGAACAGATTGGCAGAATCAAGCAAAAAAAACCTTATGAATATTATAAAGAAGGTCGTGGGGGAAAATAAAAAATCTTGGGATAGAAAAATCAAGTATGCAGTATGGGCAGAACGAATAACAACAAAGAACTCAACAGGAAAGTCTCCTTTTGAGTTGGTGTATGGACTAGAAGAAAAACTTCCTGTGAACCTACAGATCCCCATCCTTCGTTTCTCTCAACAATATGTTACATATGGGGAAGTAATCCAAGGATGAATCAACAAACTAATAGAGTTATATGAAACTAGAAGAAACGCCATTGGTCAGATGGAAAGAAACCAGGAGAAGATAAAAAACACTTTTGACCACAAAGCTAAGGAAATAAACTTCGCTGAAGGAGATCTCATACTGCTATGGGATAAAAGAAAGGAGAAACCTGGTATGCACAAGAAGTTTGACATTTTATGGATAGGTCCTTATAAAATCATGAGTCATGTAGGTACAAACTCTTTCAACCTGGGCACCATGGAGGGAGAGGCCCTAAGGCTGCCAGTAAACGCTTTACACATCAAGCATTACTATCCACAAGGAACCTGATTTCATAGGCAAGTGCAGGTAAGTAGGCATTCTTGCATTCATGTATTATACCATTTGCATTGCATGTTAGTTTGCTTTCACATTTACACTATTGATTGTTTTATTTCAGTCTATATATATTTATATATGCTGGGGTGGCATTACAACCCCAATTGGTTACTGATGTTGCTATTTAGATCGAGTAGAAAAACAGGTTATGCCATATCTGTTGAGGTTCTCATGCGCTCTACGGTGAGCACATGTCCCCAAGTTGGAGCCATATGTTATCCCCCACTTTTAAGGATAACTAGAAGATCATGTCTCGAGGCCCACATGTTCTAGACATGGAGTACCTAGAGCCGGATCGATTTTAGCATGGCCCTGGAGGGACCACCTTTTCCTCCTTTCAACACCTCTATCTTGTCAGCAGCAACACCATCCATCACCATCAGCTTGTTCTTGCATCAGAGATGGTTCTTGCTTCATGAGGTAATTAGTCCAGGTATCATGGTATGTGTCACTTTGATCATCAAAACCCTTGAATATTTGCATTTAATTCCTTTTGTTTCTAATAAATGCTTGGATCTTATGCTTGCCCACTTGAACATGTCTCAGGGGATTGACAAGATTCCCTAGTAAGTCTGTCTCCGTAGGTTTTGGTTTTCCACTAGGGAGGGTTTTTGAAAATTCAATGTATGCTCCCATCATAACACCACTTTTTCATCTTGCTTCCCGCTCATCTATCCCTTACATTTGTCCAGGCAATGGGTTGACCTATTTACAGGATTGGACCTTACCTCATGGGAAGAAGGGGATAAAGGCCCAGAAGGTAAAAGTAAGCTGGAAAAAGATAAAATCCTAAGAATAAAACCTCAAGATGCTTCGCCCAGAGATCCCCAAGAAAGAAATAAAAGGCTTCTTAGCAAGAAACAAGAGGGACCCGTAAAAATAACAAAACAAGGCCTAGTCAAAGGATGGGGGGTCTCATCACGAGCCAACCTATTAGGTCCGTGGGTACCTAGCAGTATGACATTACCACTAGCTGGTTTCCATGCTAAGGTAGTGACCCTTGGTTGCATGGCCAAGGGAAAGGGGGTCTCATCACGAGCCAACCTTCTCATTTTTGTGAAAGTAATTGTGGGTAACGCTGTCACCACTGGTCACCATACCAGGGCAGTGTCCCTTGATTAGCCTCTTGAAGAAAAAAAAAATATAAAAAAAAAATAATAAAAAGTAAGAATAAAAGGCATGAATGGGCTTGGAAAAATTTGCACCCAGGACAGGTGCAACTCGTCTTCTACAAAGGCACCCACAGATAAAGCTTTGCATCCTCTGCCCTCACTGCACGCACCTTCTTGGACATCCCTTGACCACATCACCCACTTGCATGGTGTTATCACATAATCCTGTCAGGGCCTTGGGGGTGTGTGTTTTCTACCTATGTCTGTAATTTTCTTGTCTTTCCCCCTTCTGCAGCTTGATCGTGGTTGTCTCATCCCTCCCAGCATGAATTTTTCTTTCATTCGTCGTCGTCTTTTCAATCAATTGGTTTTTCTCTATCAATATGCTTGAAAGAGCTTGGTCCTGAATTCCTTTGCCTCTTCTAAATGGTTGATCCCTCCTCCTTCTACCTCCATCACTGAACCTTTGTCTTCCTGAACCTAAGTCTGGTCGGCCAAGTCTCCATTTTCACTATCCGCAACATCAAGAGCGGTTGAACAATGACCCAAATCAAGCGAGCTGGGAAATATCATTTTGCAGCGCCTAGGATCCATCGATGGAGCAGATCAAAGGTCATCGGGTAGTTGGAGTCGTGAAGTTTCCCGAAGTTTAGTGCCAGGGCAGAGGCCCGAGATCAAAGGTCCCAAGGCACTGAAATAATCAGAGTCATCCAATTGAAAGGGGCACATGTCAGCTGATCCGAGCATCACGATTTCATGATGCGGGGTTTCAAGCATGGAGCACAACACAAACTTCTGTGTCCCGAAATGACGATTGTCTATGCGCTGAAGTGCCGATGCCCCCGTAAGGTCTAGCACTGAGACATAGCCAGAGGCCATATGGTAGAACAAAAGGGAGGGGAGTAACATAAGTTTTTCCTGGCCGCGATTTCGACTATTGGGACTTTGAAAGGTGAGGGGTCGCTCCTCCCATTGTATTGGGAATTGTCGATGTGCGAAACATGAAAGTGCCTTTGGGTTGGGCCCATGGTCCTAGCACCCGGTCATGAGGTAGGGCTGGAAAGAGGATGCTAGTTGAATTTAAGCTCTCATTGAGCGACATGTGATCGTGGCCATTTAATGGAATGAGCATGGCCATCGATTTTGAAGGTAGATCTTGTTGATACTAAGAGGGGGGTGAATCAATATCAAGTACAATTTAAAACATTTTTCAACTTATACTTAAACCATTCAATTATATCCAATGAGCAATGAACAATAACATAAGAGTTACACCAATACACCATAATACACCATGCACAATATATGAGAAATAATCAACAATTATTGTTCAAGGGAAGTAATGACTTCCAAAGGTAGCTATAGCTTCCAAATGTAAAGGGAGGGATAAAACTCCAAGAGGAAGATACAATAATCCAATATCAAGAGAGGGTTGAACTCTCCATCCTTTCCCCTTCCTTCCACCCAAGAATATATGAGAGATAATAAAACTTTACATTAAATCATCACCATCAACCAACCATCACATAGAACCTGATAATGCTTCCTAAGACTTCTTCAATTTATGCAATTATTCAATTCTTGGAATACTCTGATCCTGTAGATAATATTAATCAATGTATTCTATGAAAATTCTCCAAGTTTCACTCCTTGAATCCTCCCCAAAAAGAAGTTATAGAGAGAATGGTAGACCTTGTTCAATTCTGGTTTATTCAGGAGACCGAACTTGTATAGCATGCCCCACGCTCAATATTTAACATTAGATTCTTAAACTAGCATAAAAGAAACTACAATCCGTACTCTTTCCAATTCAATTTGTCCCACTTCATTTGTATTCTCTATGAAGAAGTTATAACGGTTTTACCCAGAACACTTGTTTATTGACTAGCTTCAGGACTAGTCAAAACCCTGTCTTCCACATAGTGTATCTCCATAATTATAGAGAATCAAGATCTATAACTTTTACAACAGGTACCTTGATATGTATTCTCAATACCATAGCAATTTCACCATCTGAATCATTCTAGAAAAAAAGTTATAGTGAAAATGGTAAGATGACCTGAAAATAACATACCTTAGAACACATCACCAAAAGACTTCATCCTCCCTTGAAATCCAGCCTTCTTTACTTCTGATTTCCTCTGAAATTCGACTTGTGTATCAAATGAATGTATAATGATATTTATTTATACCAGTTATTTCACTTCCTTTTAACATTAGGTCCGTCCTGACACTTTCTTATTTTGTAATTCTTTTCTTTAATTATCTTCAGGGCCTACATGTACTTATT
>JASDQU010187734.1:0-20481 GCA_032191745.1 Picea mariana
TCCCCACACATTTTTGGAGAGCCTTGATAAGCTCCATCAAAGAAGTCCCAAGGCTTTGTGAAATCAATACAGGGCTCATGCAATACCCTTTGGGATTTAAAATTAATATTAATATTAATAATAATATCAAAATTGATGCCCAAAATAATTTTTTATTTTTTTTCTAAATAAATTTTGTTTGTCGCATATCCGACGACAACTTTTATCGATGCGATAGTTTTGCTATATAAACATCAAAAAGATGTCATCTCCTATGTGACGATAGTTTCTATTGATGAAACAGTTTTTCTATATAAACAACAGAAAG
Source organism: Picea mariana (assembly GCA_032191745.1). NCBI lineage: Eukaryota > Viridiplantae > Streptophyta > Pinopsida > Pinales > Pinaceae > Picea > Picea mariana. The sequence continues at coordinate 308 of JASDQU010187734.1, forward strand.
TTGTCGTCGAATAAGTGACGACAACTTCTATTGATGTGTCGGTTTAGCTACATAAACAACAAAAAGTTGTTGTCGAATAGGCGACGACATCTTCTATTGATGCGATGGTTCAGCTATATCAACAACAAAAAGTGGCGTCGAATATGCGACGACAACTTCTATTGTTGTGTCGGTTTAGCTACATAAACAACAAAAAATTGTCGTCGAATATGCGACGATGACTTCTATTGATGCGTCGTAAAAGTTGTTGTCGCAATTTAGATGAAAAGTTGGTTTGAGATTGTTTGCCTATATCGTTTCTTATGCGACGTTTGATCAAGTTCGTCGCAAATGCCACGTCACCTAAATTGACGTTTCAGAGACTCTAAATTCGTCGCCATATCAACGGCATAATGTCGCAATAGCGTTGAAACAACCGCCACAAAATGGGCCAAATATGATAGTGTATATATATATATATATATATATATCAAAAAGTGTCAGAGTACATAGTTGGGCATGAACGCCTCAAAAATAATATCCGATATACATTATGGGGCTTATGCCCTAAAAAATATACAAAAAGTGCCCTTGACACATAATAAGTCCAACCTATCTAATCTCGGGGCCTATTGGCCTTGCCGTAGTGAACGACGACGTTGGAAAAACATCGAAAAAGTTGGACCCAAGTCTGTGGCACCCCAACTACATGAGGTTGCATAGAAGGTGGGAGATCCTCGATCTCGGCCATAGGAACCATGCGAGTGAGTGCGGTGAGGTTCCACTCCACCTATCTCAGAACTCTCTCAGCCTATCCGGCTGGAGGTCCCCCTACGACTGCTGGTCCACTAGTTGCTGCTAGTCTCGCCAATGGTCGAGGACGTCACTGAGTCCTCAAGAAGTCTGTTGAGTGCACTAGTCCAATGTCTGTACATAACAGATACATAAATGTCAATACTCTGATGCATATTAAAAATGATATATATAAAATAAATTAATAAATTAATAACTTTAAAAAATATGTACCTAGCTCTCCTCGCTCCTCTTTGGGAGGTACGGGCATGTCTATATCTATGGATAATTTGATTCTAGCATAGGGGTAGTCCTCTATGGCTGGAATCTGCCGTGACCACCAGTCAAAGAATTTGTCGTCAAAGGCCTCTATGGTCCTTCATCCCCCCTGTTGTGGCAACAATGATTCCCATATACATATCGCTGGGAAGGAGGCCACATGCCCCCATACTGTCTCTCTCAGACTCAAACTAGGCACCCTCTCGAAGAAGAACGAGCATAGAATGGTGCCAAACCCGAAGTTTTTGTTTCTATTCTCTCGACACTCTGTTAGTTGCCTCTTCATGCAAGTGAGCATGGTTGTACTCCAGTCGAAAATATGTGCATCTAGGAACTTCATCGCACAATACATCTGTGCTTGGGAAGCCTGGTGTAGAGCCGTAGATCAAGTGATTTTCCCAATAAGCAATAGGATCACCTTCAGTGACAAGTTGGTGATATTGTTGATGGGCACTTGAGAACCTACTTTCTCAGTGTCAACCTCGCAATGCATCCCGATGTATTCTGTGATGTTGAAGGGCCTAGGGGGAAAAGTACGTAGATTGAATGGTTCCCCTCTCCTCAAGAGGCCAATCAAGAAGTATATTTCCTCAGTCATTGGATTCAATGACTTCCCCTCTACCATAAATTCCTCTACGTACGGATGTGAGTAATCCACTAGGGTGTTCAGTAACCTGGGTTGTGCCCTCATAAACGAAAACCGGAAGAACTTCCACAACCCACATTGTTTCGATGCAACAATGGAAGCAGGGTCCTCATCAAACACGACATAAATATCCTCATGTTCTCTCTCCCTCCAGTGGACATACATCCTATTCCATGACAGTTCAAAGGGGAGTTATCTCTTGTCTTTTTAATTTTTCCATGATTTTGAGGATGTATGCAGGCTTGTTTGGCCATAGTCGCACATGTACACTGGTACGCTGTTCACTACCTACGTGCATACGTGGGATTTCCTTGGACAACCCGCGTACACATAGGGCCACCCTTTTTTGGGAGGGCACGCCCCCTCAAAAACAAAAAATACTGCATAAAAGAAGAATGGAAATGCAGGAGGGATGAGTTTGTACTTACTTGGTCTGAGCGGAAGTTTGTTTCATCCTCTAAATCTCCCATAATCGACTTCTTTAGAAAATGGGTCTTTTATACCTTTTGGTTAATTTTCAAATTGCAATCGGGAAAATGAGTTGTCAACTTCTATTTATAGAGTTTTTTGGCCCTTTTTGCCACTTTTTTGACCCCCCTTTGTCGTTTTTTCTGGCTTAGAAATCATTTACTTCCTTTCTTGAGTTTCTTATTGGATGTTTGTTTTGGTAACTTTTAGGGAGATGGGTCACTTTTTAAGGTCCTTTGGTAAAAGTCATTTTTTTCCAACTTTTTGCATATAAGTTTGGATTCCACCTCCACTTTCCGCAACTCGTTGTCTTTTTTTGCTTTTCCATTGGATCGATCCCACCGAGGTGCGACACAAAACCATCATTAATTCTTTATAAGTGTCGTGATTAGGTGGTAGAGCCTACCTTTACATGGATTCCCTAGATAGATCCTTGTTGCATTTTGGTGTCCATGTTGTCTTTAATGACTTTAGGCTCGGGTGTTCTTGTTAGTCCTATCATGATTACAAGATTGAGCCTCATTCATCTGATGCACCATCAATCTTGGCCTCAGCCTCGGGACTCCCAAAAATGAGCACGCTTTGTTGTCATTCAAGCTCGCTTTGAAATCCGAAAGCAACATGCGATGAGACTACATTTATGATTTTCAATCTTGTCTGGATTAACTGAGAAAAGTAACTTCTGGAGTCTTCTTTAGGCCCTTTTCAGACTCTCTAACATGAAAATATTGTCGATCGATCTTGTTGTCCTTCATGCTCACCAAACTAAAACTTGAAGGCATGTCTGTCTGACGGTAGTTTATCCTTTTTCGGTCCAGATCGTCAATTGTACGAACAAAGGTATACTCTAGGAACTTCGGTTCGTTAGAAGAGTATTCTCAGGTATAATTTTAACCCTTTTTCGGGCCTAAGGGACTAAATTTAGGAAAAGGAAAATTCTCCTTGGTTTTGGTTTATCACCTTTTTCGGGCCTTGGAGATTACTTACGAAAAAGGAACCCCCACAGAGTCCATAGTTAAGCTCTTTTCAGACTCCCTAAAATTGAAAAGATCGTCGAGTGATCTTGTTCCTTCACACTCGTTAAATTGGTATAAAAGAACATCTAATGGAATGATTTTACCCCTTTTTTAGGCCCGTGGATTATGGAGGAAAAAGGTACACCTCGGGAGATTCGTCTCGCCGGAAGAGCTCTCCTCAGTAAATTTTATACTTTTTCGAGCTAAGGGGACTAAATCGAGAAAAAGGATGTGAGTCCATAGTTAAGCTCTTTTCAAACTCCTTAAAATTGAAAATATTTCCGAGTGATCTTGTCTTTATCACACTTGTTAAAATGGATTTGAATAGACGTATTTTCGGTGCTAGTTTACCCCTTTTTCGAATCGACTAGACTATCTCTGAAAAAGGTACCCCTTAGATTCTTCTTTTACGTTTTTCAGACTCTCTAAATGTGAAAAACTACCAAGCTTACCTTCTCTAGGCTAGTTAAAAATTACATTGAAGGGGGTTTCATTGTGTCTTGTTAATCGCATTTGCATATTTGTGTATTCGGCCTAATTCCGACTCCATGTTACTCTCAACTAAACCTTTGAATCATGCCTTATACACAAGCCTTGTAGCACTTTTCCTCTGTGACTTGACACCTTGACCCATGGAGGAATTTTCCCCTAGTGTCCTTTTCCTGAACATGTCTACTTTCTTTGAGCATTATTGTGTTCTCTGCGCTTGGAACTAGTATGCTTACTTGTGACAATCATTCCTCCTTTGTAATGTAGTATTATTTTATTCTTTTTCAAATCTCTTTAAAAAATTGAGAAAGACAAAAAAATAAAAAACCCAAAAAGAGGGGACGGGAAATATATATTCTTTTTTGGAAGCACAATGAGTTGCCCTTGAAAAAAGCACGTCCTTTCATTTGTTCGTCAAGCATTGGGATCTAATATGACCTTAGGAAGTTGTTCTCGCTACAGAGAGTTGTGTCCTCCTCTGTTTGGTCACTCTTCCAAACACATGGAGAGTTTGTGTTGCCTCCTGCATCATGAGCTTATGTCAATGTCATGCTGCCCGAGTCTGATCATCTTTCATTTTTTTGTCCAAGGGAAGTTTCACCCAACCCAATTTTGCCTTTATGCAGTTTGTCTCTTGACCTCATGAGTTGGTCATCCTGAAAATCCAATCAAGTCCTTGTTTGAAATCAATGAAGTTCTCTGCCTGATCATTGAGATCCTCTTGTCTTTTCCTGACGATCCGTCGAAGACCTATGGGTAGTGAATTCATACACTCACATTGCACTTCTACCCGAGTTTTGAATATCTTGAAGTTGTTGCTCGAGCTCTGAAGACCTCATCTCTAGTCATCATGTGTTATTGGCTTCTTGAATATGGATACTATACTTGTATATCTTTGATTTTGAGATGTAGATCCGTTGTGTATTTCTCGTGGCTACACCTTATATAGTTATATGACATGGATCTGCAGTGTATTGATTGGAAGCCATGATTTATTTCATCCCGAGCGTGGGTATTCCCGTCTTAGAGAGACAATTATTATTTTGCAGATGGCACCTCCCGAACTATGGTCCTGGGCTCACTCGTTTCGTACATTGGCGAAGCTTTTGTAATGTATTTCGGCCATCAGATTCTCTTCTGACCTCACATATTAGGGGGCATATGTTATAACCCTAAATTACTCTATACATGCATACTTGGCCTTTGGCCCTCTTACTTGCATTTTTTGCCAAGCCATCACTGAGTTGCTCTTCTAAAAAACCCATTTTTTGAAGATGTACGCGCCCTGCACCAATACTTCCAGCATACATATGATTTCTACACCACTACATCCCATGTACGTATGTATGTTGCACCACTACATCCCGCGTATACTTGCAAAATTTGCAAAAAATAAAAATTTGCAAGGAATTCGTTGAGATTACGGGATATTGGGTAGTTTCCCAACTAATCCATCGCCTATAGCCCGTCACCCAACCAAATAACCATCCTTTTCCCATATAAAAGGAGGTGTTGGGGTCTCATTTTACATCTAGACATAAGAACAATGAAACTCTGTCTGTTTCACATCCCCTTCTTTCCCTAAGTAATTGCATCGCTTTTGTGAGAATTGCCTCTGCATTTCCCAATTAGCCCTTCTTCCTCCATCAGAAACCCATTCACTTCCCAAGAAGATATTCAAAGGTTAAGAGGAGAATCCATACAAAGGTGCACTTGGAGCTTGGTGAAGAGGATCCCGGACCAGGTTCATGGAGCAGTAGCCAGATTTGGTTGTAAAAGGTATAATCATTGATTTATCAATAAAATAAGTACTTTTCTTGTCCCAAATCATGGTGTATTGAATTCTTTCATTGGTTTATGTTCTAACATCTAACCCTAATTTGTATATGAATTGCATGATTGTAGCTTTCTGTTTGTCTATCTTTGAATGCAGGCCAACCTTGGGAGGAGGTGTGCAGTTAGTGAAGCTTTCAAGCGTGAGGGAATCATCACCGGACACAGAGTAGAGGTATAGTTACCCGATCCCTCTCATCTTTGCTTTTCTTGTATGAGTTTTGGTTATGTTTGGGGTAGTTAGAGAAGTAGTTGAATTTTAGACGGTTGTTGATCTGCCTACGTTCTAAACCCTAGTGTAGTCATAGGGGTTTTTTTCTACTAGCAACATCTCCTTAACATCATCCCATGTCATGGACCCGGGATTATAATGGTCCCACTGCACCTTGACCCGATCTAGCAATAAATGCTTAAGTTTTTAGGATATCTGATCCAATAAGCCATCAAATCAATGTTAAAAATTCCTTCATCTATCATATGTAAATTGTACCAATTTAAAACATAAGATTTATCAATGACATATTTTTGCAATATAGAGGCATGAAACACATTATGCATCCTACTTATGTTGAGTGCCAAGGAAAGATAATATGATATTGGTCCATCCCTTTGTATGATATCAAAAGGTCTTATGATTATAGTGCCCTTTCTAAATTTTACTGAACTTTTATGCATCTTGATTTGCAAAAACAGAGGGTCCCCTTCTTTGTAGCTCCTATTCACCACATGGGAACCAACATAGTTGTTTTTTTTATCCTTTTCTTCCTTCAAGTGCTTCCTAAATTGAACCATGCATTCTTCCATATCCAAAATAAGGTTAGGACCAACAATGGCTTAGTCTTCCAACTAATCTCAACTCAACGAGGTCCTACAAGGTCTTCCATAAAGGACTTCAAATGGAGACATTCTTAGTAAGATGCGATAACCATTGTTATATGAAAATTCCACACGGGGAAAAAATTCTTCCCAATGACTCTATTGTTCCATAACTTACATCCTCAACATGTCTTCCATAACTTGATTCACCCTTTATGTCTGACCATTTATCTTAGGGTTATAAGTGGTGATAAAGTCCAATTGTGTGCCCAACATGGCTGGAAATGTTTTCCAAAATATAGATGTAAAAAGAGAATCTCTATTGGAAATTATCTTTTCGAGTGCTCTAGTATGCAACCTAAAAACATGGTATATGAATATTTTCACTATGTCAACAGCTTCACATGTGGTCTTTACCTGAATAAATTTACATTCTCTTTTATTCAATTTATCAACGTCAACCACTAGTATGGCATCTTACCTACTTTGGGTCATAGGCAACCCAGTGACAAAATCCATGGAAATTACTTTCCATTTCATCTATGGAATATCATGCAACTACAAAATCCTTGTTTAGTTCCTATGCTCAACCTTAACCTATTGGCATTCCAAAAATCATACTACAAACTAGAATATGCCATTCTTCATACCTATCCATAAACTTAGAGACACTTCAAGTCAACATACATTTTTTTCACCCTAGGGTGTGTGGATTAGAGAACCCTATGGGCCTATCTCAATATCACTCCTCATATGTCCTCATTCTTAGGCACATACATCCTATCTTATATCTGAAAAGACCATTGTCTTCTAGGGAATATCACGTGTCCTTATGCTCTTCAACCATAGTATCTCGAAGAGTTAATCTAACCTCAAGATACCATAGGTCATTCAAAATCTGGGTTAAAACATGCTTCATCAAAATTACTTTTAAGGGAATCGAGGAGTAAATATAGGGCCTATGACTCAACTCATTGGCCACCCAGTAATCCTTCCCTTTCACATATGCAATGTCAAAGTTGTATTCGCTAAGGAGTTCATTCCAATGTATTTGCATAGCATTTAGGTCTCGCTGGGTGAAAATATACTATAATCTTTGATGGTCTCTGTGGAGCTCGAACATTTGAAAAATTAGATAATGCATCCATATATTTAGTGACATTATGATGGAATTCAACTCTAAATTATGTGTTGGATAATTTATCTCATGTTGTATTATCTTTCTAGAAGCATAAGAAATCACACCACCTCCTTACTTTAACACTACACCTAGTCCATCTTGAGATGCATCCATGCAAACTATATAATCTTTTTCCATTCAAACACTTGCCAGATCAATGCATTTGTCAAAAATTTCTTTAGCTTTGCAAATGATTCCTGGCACTTGCCTATCCATTCAAACTTTACACCCTTTCTTTGAAGTGAATATATGGTATTTTCAATCTTGGACAATCCTTCCATGAATCACCTATAGTAACCTACTAATCCCATGAAACTATGTGCATCAGGTGCATTCCTGTGAGATGGCCAATCCATGATCACCTCAATCTTGGCATGATAAAAAATATTCCCTTGTTGGAAGTGATGTGTCCGAGATAATCAATCTCACTCTGAAAAAAAGAAACACTTGGACAACTATCCATACACTTAATATTCTCTCAAGCATGAAAATACAACACACATATATTCTACATACTGTTTTTCTAACTGAGAATAAATGAGGATATTATCCGAGAAGACTTGCAAAAAAAGGTCGAAGTACTTCTTGAGCATATCATTCATAAACCTCATGAATATGATAGGGGAATTATTCAACCCAAATGGAACCACCACAAACTCACAATGTCTAATTCATGTTCAAAATGTGGTCTTAAAAAATTCTTCCTCTTTTATCCTCAATTGATGATCTCTTGAATGTAATTCAATCTTTGAGGAGAATACAACCACTTTCATCTTATCAAAGAGATCATCAACTATCATAATGGGGTATTGGTTCTTAACTATTTATTTATTCAACTGGTGATAGTAGACAAATAGGAAGGACCCATCCTTCTTCTTAACAAATATAACTAGCATGCCCCATGTTGAGATACTCATCCTAATCAGGCCTTGATCTAGTAATTATTTCAGTTGCATTTCTAGCTCGCACAACTTAGGTGTAGTTATTCTATAATTTTCCTTGGATGTAGGTTGTACACAAGGATTTAATTGAATGAATAAATCTAACTCCCCATAGGATGGAAACCCAAGTAATTCATCTAGGAATACATCCCTAACTTTTTATAACCCTTCTCCATACTAAGCCCTTCAATGGCATACATATTTCACCCCCTTTTCTTAGAAAACACTTCACTTGCATGGGGCATATGAAGTGTAATAATATTGGTCAACAGATCTTGTGAATTTGCACTAGAATCCCTTCATCATCCAAACAATGGAATATCTTCCTGTAATAGTCTAGGTGAGCACTATGGTGATGCAATTAGTCCTTCCCTACAATTAGGTCATATAACCTATTATTGTGGTGTACAACTTCAATTAAGTTTTATAAGTGTTGAAATATAAAGGGTATCCTGAAACATTAGATCCCACTAACTATTTGTCCCTAAAGGCCATTTCTACCATGCTAAATTCATTGTAATGTACCATGCTAAAGTCATTGTAATCGGGCTTTTTCAACCCACACTTTTCTAATGCAAGAGGTGATATGAAAGAATTGATAAAACTAGGATCAATAAAAATAGATAACTAAACATTGTTTACCATACCTATGGTATTAACCACTAAATATCGATGATGTTACTAGAAATTATTCATGGTTTCATAGATTTTATGGGACCCAACTATATCCCCCACTGTATCCTTACCATTCCTTTGAGTCTCAATTGACTACCTTTCCAAGAAATCGTTTCCATAATGCAACCTTGTACAAATCCAACACTCAATGTTGGGTGTTCCCCTCAGTGTGCTCAATTGGAAATTAATCCAATGAGATTTTCCCTACAACTAATATGGCCTACCAATAGATCCATGTGACTTGGAAAATTTTCTCTATGGTCCCGAGGTGGCCTCACTAGACACCAACCTACGACCATAAGGAGGATGCTTGGAACTAGATCCCTTCAAGAAGGCCTCCCCTCCCTTTCTAAAGCTGTTACACTATGGTAGATGTGGTGGAGAGGGTTTCCTAAACACCCTGTGTACTTCTCCTTTGACTACAAATCCATCTCCATTCTCAATGCAAACTTCACTTCCTCATAAAAAGAATGGATAGATCTAGGGGGTTGATCCTAACATTAATGGTGGTATTCAAACCACTAATAAACATGTTAACTTGAATTTTCTATGTATCCAAGAACTCGATATAGGGGAGTAATTCCATGAACCATATTTCATATTTAGTTACAATATTGGTCCCTTAGGTTAGGGAAAAGAAGGCATTAGTTTGATGAGTCTTCGATTACTTCACCAAATATGTAATAAGGAAATGTTCCTCAAATAATTCCCAAGTTAACATCTCATCAGACACCCCCATTTGCCTTTGCATAGTGTGCCACCATATAAGAGCAACATCCTTAAGTTGAAACATGGTCAACCAATACTTCTCATTAGAATGGTGTGTCCTTAAGACAAAGCATCAAGTTATTCCCTCTAACCAAGCCTTTGCTTTATCCCCTCTTTGACCCTTATGGAACTTAGGAAGTCACACTTTCTAGAATTCTTGAATCATGTTGAATCATTTTGAATTATGGAACTTAGGAAACCATTGTTCCAAAAATTCTAACTCTTCTAGAATAACCTCCTCTCGAGCAGTGCCTCTAATCCTCGATATACCATCCACTATACCATCTTTAATCATATGAATGAGCATGCTCAAAGTCATGCTTAATGCCAAAATGGATCGAAGGACCTATTATCCCCTAGTCTAGGGATAACTAAGGATATTATGTCTCGAGGCCCACAGGTCCTAGACATGGAGTACTAAGAGCCAGATCGACTTGAGCATGGCCCCGGAGGGCCCATAATTTTCTTCTTCAGCACCTTCACTTTGTCAGGAGCATCAACATCCATCACATTGGTTTGGTCTTGCAAAAGAAATGGGGTTTTCTCCATGAGGTAATGAGTTTGGGTATCATGGTATGTGTGTCTCTGATTCTCAAAATTTTTGAATATGTGCATTTAATTATTTTTTCTTCTAATGTGTGTTTGGACCTTATTCCTTTCCAATTGACCACACCTGGGGTGAATGACAGGATGCCCTAGTAAGCTAGTTCCCATAGGGTTTGAGTCGCCACTGGGGGGATTCATGAAAGGTCATTGTTTGTTCCCACCATACTTACCACTTTCCATCTTTTTCCCACTCATCCATCCCATTACATTGGTCCGGGCATTGGGTTGGCCAAATATATAAGGGTTGTACCTTACCTTATGGGAGGAAGGGGATAAAGTCCCAGAGGGTAAAAGTAGCTGGAAAAATATAAAATCCAAAAGAAGGAAACCTTGAGATGCTTCACCTAGGGATCCTTGAGAAAGCAATAAAAATATTCTCAGCAAGAAACAAAGGGACCCATAAAAAATAAATAAATCAAGACCTAGTTGGAGGATAGGGGGTCTCATCACAAGCCAACCTATTAGGTTCATGGGCATGTAGCGCTATGAAACTACCAACAGCTGGTCACCACACCAAGGTAGTGGCTCTTGGTGGCATAGCCAAGAGAAAGGGGGTCTCATCACAAGCCAACCTTCTCATTTCTATGAAATGCTTGTGGGTAACATTTTCACCACTAGTCACCACGACAATGCAATGTCCCCCAATTGGTGTCTTGAAAGAAAAAAACAATAAGAATAAAAGATAAAATGAATGAATGGGCTTGGAAACATTTGCATCCATGACAAGGTGCAACTTACCCTCTTTAGAGGAACCCACAGGTAAGCCATACATTTCCCTGCTATCACCGCACCCATTGCCCATACATCCCTTACCATTGTTGGATTACTAAGAGGGGGGGGTGAATCAGTAATAGAGAAATTTAATTCATTTTAATCATATAATGCAAGTGTTATATCAGTGTAGCATTAACATACAATAATTGCAGAGTAAATAAACAATGAACAAATGAGCAATCATACACATACATAGTACACCCATGTTTTTACGTGGAAACCCAAAGTGGGAGAAAACCACAGAATGATTTTTCTTATATGTCTTGAAGAATTACATTCATTGGAAGCACCAACTTCGTTTGTTTTCCAGCTGCAATTGGAAGGAGGCTCCAACCCCCTAGTTTCTCAGGGTACAACCTGAGGGAAGCTCCAACTCCCCAATTCTTTGGCTACAACCAAAAGGAGGCTACAACCCTCTAAGTTCTTCGGCTACAACCACCTGTCCTTGCCCCGTCCAACCGCCATGAAATATAAATGCCAAATGTAGACAACTTGTCACTTTCATTGAATCAATCACTGCCACTGTCAACCTGTACTAATAACCTGTAACAATGTGTACCAATCAACTTGCACCAAACAACCTGTAACAACCTATACCAATTAGCCTGCACCAAACAACCTGTACCAATTAGCTTGCACCAAACAACCTGTACCAATTAGCCTGCACCAACATGTACCATGCATCAACCTTGACTCATCAAGATGTACCAACATCATCAAATATACACCTCATGTATGTGTCAACTCATCAAATATACACCTAATGTATGTGCCAACTCATCAACTACTTGTCTCAACCATGTACCCAACATGTACCTCAACCACATACCAAAGACATACACGAATATAACCATCAAAAGTTATCTAATAATTCATCACTCTATCCATAAACCAAATACCATAAACCCTTACATCAAACCATGTGTCACAACCTCACTGTTATGTAGCCTCAAGCTAAACCAACAACTTTAGCAACACATCACAACCAAAAGAGCAATACCCATATTCCAAATACCAACTGTATCCCTCAACAAATCTAATATATGCAACAAAAATGAACATCCAATACCATCTCAAGAGCTAAACCCTAGCTCACAAAAGATACCTAAAACAAGATGTGCCATATCTCTCGTAAATAGACCCCAACCATGTTGCTGCCGCGATTTTTCTGCTGCACTTTTTCTGTCGCAATTTTTCTGCCACAGTTTTTCTGCCGCACTTTTTCTGCTGCAGTTTTTCTGCCGTGATTTTTCTGCCGCACTTTTTCTGTTACGATTTTTCTGCCGCACTTTTTATGCCACGATTTTTCTGCCGTGATTTTTCTGTCAAACTTTTTCTATCGCACTTTTTCTACCGCAATTTTTGTTGTCACACTTTTTCAGCCAGACTTTTCCTGCCACACTATTTCCGCTTCAAATTTTCTCTATCAATAATACTTGCCCAAATATCCTTTCACAAAAATAGATATTCAATGATATTCAAGTGTGATTAAATGAGAAAGATTTGCCTCTTATTTATACTTTCATGTAACATTACACTTTTCTTATTTTAGGGAGTTCTCCATTTAATTTATTATTTAAATAATTTCTTTTGCAAACACTTGACTTTTGGGGGCTTCTATATGACTCATGAGGGTTTTTCAACTTCATATGGCCATAACTCTCTAACCGTGAGGAGTTATGTGACGTTCCACATACCACTGGAAATGGCATGAAAAATACTATCCATATAGCATAGTTTCACTGACAAATTCACTAACCTTCATCTCATTATTCCACAATTAAGAATGGGTTCTCTAACCATACTTCTAGGATAACTCAATCCGCAAAGCGTCTTCCCGTGAGGGATTTCACCATAAGGGGACCACTTTGGAGTTCATCCATTTGTAATTCTTATCAACCATGACAAGACAATAATGAGTCATATTTACATAAAAAAAAATTGGGTCCATTACCCAAACCTTTGTGCTACCGAGATTTCTTCAAGAGTTGAGATCAATGACAACCAACCTTAATCAACAATCGCCACATCCACTCACATGGCCTGGATTTGACTTCACTCGGGAACATCCCACATCTAATGAGCATTAGACTAATAGGACGTCCTAGCATCCCCTCCAAAACTGGCCTGTAGAATAGCATAACATCTTTGAGCACTTGTCCGAGTAAAGAGGGTTTCATGCACATGTTTAAATAACTTGATGATTATATGTAATTGACATTGCTATGATCCATGTGACTTATGAGCCCAAGGAGGGCGTATTTTTTGATGTTGCAGGGCCACACCCGATGGACATGTACATATGGGGAAATGATTAGGTCGGACCTTCGTAGAACCAAGAGCCCACCATATGGATGATGAGACCCTAGACAGGGGAAGAGGAAGATCAGAGAATTGCACAGAGAGAGAGGAGGACGTTTCACCAGGGGTAGTCTGGTAGGCCTGGACCCAGGGGGGTTGTGTCATTTTCACCATGATGTAGGCCTTGGAAGGCCCATGATGTCACCCATGTCACCCATGGCATCACCCAACATTTTGGATGTTTTGGAGGCAATTGTGTGCCTAGTGTCACGTGTGGCAGGATCCTGAGGCCCAAGGAGGCCTAATGTCTTGCTCCAGGAGGCCAACTTTGCCCAAAAATGGCCTAACATCACCCTAAAAGGGCATGAAGCCACCTTTACAACTTGTTTTAAGGTTTAATTATGACATTTAATGAAAAACAAATGGATATTATGTGTAATAGGCCATGTCGGCCTTTTTTGGCCTAATTCAAGTAATTAGTATTGTATAAATAAGGGTTTAAACCCTTGTATTATTCATCATCTTTAACTCACACTTGTGAGGACTGAAGTTTACACCCTATCTAGGGTTTCTTGGCTGCAATTTTAGGCGCACTTGTTGAGGAAAGCTAAATTTGGAGTATTTTGGCAAGTTTTTTGGTGGATGTGTTTAACTAGGGATTTTCTTGATGATTCTTGATGTATGTAAGTGATATTTCTCAAATTATTCTTAATTGAATGATTATAGTCTCATTTATCTTGCATTTACATTCAAGATGATGAAATTTCTTGATTAAACCCTAGGAAGACTAACACATGTTATTGTCCTAGCTTTAAAAGCGTTCACCTACTAGATCTTGTCAAAAGGCCATTTTTCTTGAAGCATTTGCTAGGGCCTTGACATTGCAACACCCTAGTCTTACTTTCTTCATCTTAGCCGATTTTTCTTCATCATTGAGTTAAAGAGGGAGGAAATCTACTAAGGCCTAGGGTTACCTACACCTTAGTAGCTAGTTTCCCCTAGGGTTTGATAATTGGAGCCTTGGGTTACAAACAATCCAATCTATCAATATCTCTTGTATTTGACTCCCCTATTATCATTATTTCTCTTCAACATTTGTTGCCACATCATTGACTCCATTTTCCCTAAATCACTAGTCTAAGTCCTGTTTTGAGTAATTGATCGAAACAACCATCAAAACTTATACTTTGAGCTTCCTACTAACCGTTTCTAACACTAGAATAGCCTAACCTACTAACACTATTTCTGTTGTTACTAACGTAAGCTACAACCATTAATTGCAACATTAAAAGATCATAAAAGCAATTGAAAAAGCTGATTAATACATTGTCTTGTTTGCTTCTAATAATGCTAGTATTATGATTTCAATGGTTGATGATTCTTAGTCATTTTGAATCCATTTAAAGGCAGGTAATGTGAAGTATTGCATCATCAATATTTGTTGTTATAATTTTATGTTTACTTCATCATTATCAACTAATTTCTTCATTTGAGAAAGTCTATGGTTTTATGAAGTGTTAACTAGCAAGTGTACTTGCAAATATATATAGTTTCTTGTTGCTTTGTTTCGGGCAGGTACACTTTGATATATTATCATTTCATTCGTTATAAAACCAGAAATTTCTAATCAGTGGTGACTTGTGAGAGGGGATATTTTTTATTAGCCATTTTGACCTCGCCTTTTCAAACCCCCAAGTCACCGGGGACGTCTCCCTTGGGCCTACCACCCTAAATAGAAAGAGGAATCCTATTGAGGTGACAATGATATGATACCCTCAAGTTACGCCAATTTGCTCTCCTTTTACCTTTCCTCTATCAAAGTACAAATGGCGCGATAATATTTTGGCGCTGTTGTCAGGGAACACTAAGTCAATATTCCTCAAACGACACTTTTTCGATAAGCCTTTATCTAGAGAAATTTTCTTACAAGATTACTTGGCGACTCCACTAAGGATGTTTCCCTCACTCCTTTGATAATTTCAAGAAAATTATCCGACGACTTCACAAATGACGACCCGTAGTGGACGTCAGTACACACTCCCTTCTACTATTGTAATCCCTATTACCCCTGCAAATCCTATTACCACTACAAATCCTCCTAAATGGTCTCATAAAGAAATATTTGGATATTTGTATCTAACTAATACCCAAGGAGGAGTACATGATCTACCCAAGTGGGTTGACTCCTGGATACCTAGATTTTTCAGGAGAGGGGGGATCATATGGTAACTCACATAGGACCAAGTTTTGTGAGGGGTTTGATTTCCATCAATCTGGACAAGAACACCTTGATGTCTTTATGAGACTCTTTGCAAGTTCACTCATTGGGACTTCCAAGAACTAGATTAACACTCAACCAAGTGGGAGCTTCAAAACCCCCGAGGACCTAGAACGGTCTTTCAAAAATAAATGGTGTAAACAAGAAAGTTGAGATTCCTTTTACTCCCAATACCTCTAAATTTGTAAAAGACCTAATGAGAGCATTAGTGATTTCAATGACAGGTTCAATCTTCTCCTTAAAAATCTCCAGCCCAACTTTCACTAGGAAAGTGTTATTCTTCACCATTACTTAAACTCCTTAGAGGGGACTTTGCAGTTCACCCTCAAGCATCAATTAATCTCAAGGTTGGAAGAAGTTTAAGAGGTTGCTTGTTAGATTGAGTGTAACGACCCCTTCGTTACGACTACAGGCGAAGCAATTTTTGTTTTTGTTTTTATGAATTAAGAGGCAAGAAGGCGACGACGACAACATTTTAACCACACCACTGATGACAAACGGAAGCACACAGTCCAGGCAATAGGCTACTATGACACCATGCATAGGCACAAGGGAAATTGGGCGAAACATGTGTAGTACAACAAGGAGGAACGACTACCCACCCGACGCAAACAATACACGCCTACAAGATAAGGGACAACATCCTCCTCCCGACACCACGACCTTGATGAACAAGACTAGAACCTCAAGGTGTGCGAACCAAACGCATGAAGGTGTTCCACCCATATGCCAAAATCAACTTACAACGCTCGACCAGACTCACACAGATCGCACCGAATCCGACCAAGTTCTCGTTGATGCTATCCAATAGGGCATGCCATGATCCCCTCCTCAGGAATCATGCCATCCCCAGGTGACAGACGTGTCAACAACCTTGGCACCACACATCCTATCTGGACCGAGGACTCTAGAAAAAAAATTCGATGCACTAGGAGGCGAAACAATTGACACAAGCCTACACCCACACCCCAACAATAGGTTGACGAGACGCAAGAGGACGACACAAGGAAGATGCTAATCAACATAAGAATTCGTCAACAACCCAACCATTAATCACGAATAAAATAGTCAATACTAACTGTCTAATTTAACATCGATTACCAATCTAATAGTAAGTCAAATTTCAATTAGTCACAATTTACAATTTTATATTAACATTAACTTCAACAAGTCTAAATTGAAATTAAGTCAATATACATCAATTTAATTTAACATTAAAGACGATCTAAAGTGGCATTCCGAAATTAATCACAAAATACCATCCCACATAGCAATTAACCTCCTAAACATTCATTAATAATATCAGTGTATGAGCTGCAATGATCACGCTTGTTAGCGACATTAATTTATAAATTATCATCAATGTATCATCAAATTAACCTTAATGCAAATCAAATTTAGCCCGCTTAATTAAGTCAATGCTAACACTATAACCCAAGTTACATTCTTACTGAAAAGTCAGTTTAATCAATGTTTAATCTGAAGGATAAGATTGCTCTAAATTAGTTAAAGGGCTATCTAAACATATGAGGAGGTTGTCTAAATATGCTAATCAGTTTTTTTTTGTTTGTTAATTGGTCCAGACCTTCTTGGCAATAGGATTAAGATTTGGCTTGAGAACTTAGGGGCATCTAAGCCGTCAAAATCACCTGGGGATCGCACCCGGCCTGAGCCACACCAACCCTTAACATGGTTGGATTTTTTGTCCCCGCGGGTTTCGAACCAATGACTTTTCAACACGGAGTGGATCAACAACACACTCCGTCACCAATTGTCCTACACCTCGGGGACCTAAATATGCTAATCAGTTGTTGTATCAAGTAAATATAATTTCCATTTTTGCAACTACTGTGTACATTATACATGGGCTGTCAATTCATCTTTAAAGATGTACTAATCGAAGGTGTTAAGGGAGTAGCTATCCAATACAAATGCTAAATCAATTGCTGTGGAAAACAAAATGCCATCATTAAATGGAATGCAGGTAACAAATGGAAAAATAGGGATTGCAGTCTTAATGAAACGCAGGTAATAAAGAGTAATAAACGAATTAGATGAACATGCAGGTATTAAATGGGAAATCACTGTGCAGTAAGGGTAACAGTTGTAGTTTCCCAAAAGGCAAATCGCCAGGCTATTAAATGGGAAAATCACAGTCACACTTTTAAGGCAACTTGTGGTCATTCCAGTAGCAAAATGAAATCATCTTAAAAGAAAATTCGTGGTCATTAATCAACAACAAAACACAGTCATCTTAAAAGCAAATTCATGGTCATTAACAACAACAAAACACAATCATATTAAAAGAAAATTCGTGGTCATTAATCAACAACAAAACACAGCCATCTTAAAAGAAAATTTGTGGTCATTAACAACAACAAAACACAATCATCTTAAAAGAAAATTCATGGTCATTAATCATCAACAAAATGCAGTCATCTTAAAATCAAATTCGTGGTCATTAACAACAACAAAACACAATCATCTTAAAATAAGCAAATTTTTTGTACAGAGACACACCAGAAGAAATCACATTGCTACCACCATTTAACATGCAAATCGCTGTATGAGTAGTTGGTATTACATATCGCAAGGGAATTGGTACTACAACAAAATCGTGGGTACAAATTGCAACCATAAAATCAATGCAATCAACGCAAGAATGGATACATAAATTTGCTGATATTAACCATTCAATTAAAATGCCGAGAAGTAAAAATTTGCTGGGATTAACCATTCAATTAAAATTGCTGAGATTAACCATTCAATTAAAATTGCTGAGATTAACCATTCAATTAAAATGCCCATAAGTAAAAATTCTTCTTAACCACTATACACTAGCTGCCTAGAATGAAAAGAGAGCATCTTGTCAAGCACTTGGCAATCCAAACAACTGACCAGAAATGAAAAAGGTTTGTTGGGAAAATTTCATCCCCAAGTCAATGAAGTGCAGCCGAAGAAGTAGCAATCGCCAGGAAATAAAATGAAATATAAAAACGCAAGTAAAGTCTAGCAAGATATAAAAACGAGGTATAAAACGAGATAACAAACGAGATATAACAACACTGAGTTTAAAGAAAACTTCGCCATCAATCAAATTTTGCAGGGTTAATTAAACGCATCAAGGCACAAGACCAACAATCAGTCAAGGACAACAATGGAGGCAGACGACTGATAGGAACTTCCTTCGCTCATCATCCACACACAGAAAAGCAGGGCGTTCAGATCTGTAGGTATATTAACGCCGAAGCGACGACTGTAGATCAGGCTCCTGACCGACTACTCAGGTGAGGACTGATGAGCTAGGGATGCAAGGAAAAAAAACCACAATCATCACAAATCAATATACCATAGGATGATCAAGACATGCAGGGATCGAATGCCATGGGAAAATCAACATCGAGCTAACGGTTATGGGAAATATTTCAGTCATCAACTAGAATTCTAAGAAAATCATTTTGCGTACCCAAATAAACATGCAGAACTAAAATCATAAATCATACTAACAATCTACGATGCAGAAATAAAGGAAGCGTACCGTTGCCCAAACATCCTCTCTGAGTTGATGTCCCGCGCGCTTCGTGCACTCCCGCTTGCCGACCGATGAGACTTCATCGGTACCTCCCAACCAACGCTAGGGGTACTCTTCTTCCCCCTTATCCTCTCGAGCCACAAAGGGGCCAGACACACTAACCAGAGAATCAACTAGCTCCCATCTCGCCTCGCAAGGCCAAGGTACCACTCCTCACCGAGATGGGTATCCCAACTCCCACAACCTAAGTTAGTAAAGTATAAATTTCTGCAGCGTAACGTTATGCAAACAGAAGAGATCCATCATCATTCTCCTCCCTCCATTATATAGAGTTTCAAAGTCCCTTGCTTTCCCAAAATCCCATTTTATTTAATGTTTAATAATTTAATTCATAAAAATCCTCCCCGTACATGTGTCACCCATCCCCTTCAATCCTCCATAAATTAATTTCATTAATTAATTAATTACCCCTATTTCCCTCACTCACCTAAAGTCACTCCTAGAATCGCTCCTAGGTGTCCCCATATCCCCTTACAAGTTTTAATGACTTTCCCCCTTATTAATTTACTAGTGGATTTTAAATTAGAATGTTCTTAAATGGTAGATACCTTACTAAGTTGGACTATCTGCTTTTTCCTAGTGTTTCCCCTTTCTTTTTATGTTTCCCGCTTTTTCCTAGTTCCTAATTATTTTAGATTTCCCCTTTTCCCCTTTTTAATTAAACTCAAAAAGGCATGTGTAGAAACTTACCCTTTTTCTTTTTAATGAATAAATTTTTAATTAGCATAATAAAGTAAAACA
>JASDQU010187735.1:9230-19715 GCA_032191745.1 Picea mariana
TTTTGACTTTAACCTCCTCATATAGCCTATGGACGGCTGCTCTAAGATGTACAGGAACCCCAAGTTCCTCCATTCTGTGCCAAAGCTTATCTCTAGGGACCGTGTCAAAAGCTTTTTTGAAATCGACAAAGCAACAAAAGGCTTCCTCTTTTTTCTCCCACACGTTTTCAATGATGTGCCTTAGAGTTATACCGTGATCAATAGTTGAGTGTTTAGGCCTGAAACCTGCTTGCCCTTTAGCACGCTTATCCCCTTCTTCTACCCACTTGTTGATTCTATTTTCTAGCAAACTTCCAAATAACTTTGCAAACAAGGGGTTTATCATTATGGTCCTATAGTTGGAGGGATTGTTGACATCCCCACTCTTGAAAAGCGGTATTGCTAGGCTCGTTGTCCAATCTGTAGGGAACCCCTGCTGAATGATGTTGTTGAAAATTTTCATAATATGAGGTGCAAGAGTTTTTGAACCCCACTTTAGATATTCTGCTTGGAGTTCAACTAAATCTTTTGCTTTTCCAACACCCAACTTTTTGATACCCACCTCAATTTCTTGCACGGTAAAGAGCTTAGTAGCAGTGTTGACCAAGGGAAGGGGGTCCACCTTAGGATCTTGCTCATAAAGTTGCTTTGCATACTCGAACCATTGATAGGCTGTGATATTATTTTCAATTTGTTTCTTTCTCATTTGAAGTTCCTTCCAAAATAACTTGGGGTTATTTTTCCCCAAGAGGATTAGTTCCTCCCTACTTGAGATCATGAAATCAACTTTTTTCTTTCTTACAATTTGCTTGTAAGCTTTTATGTTTATTTCCTTTTGGTTTGACTCTTTCAAAGTTTTCCTTGTTGTTTTGCATTCCTCATCAAACCAAACATTAACCGGAAAGCAGTTTGTTTCAGATTTCCTATTTTTTGCTCTTTTGCATTCTATAAGTGCGCTTTGGATTAAATTTGTTAAGCTCATGGCTATGAAGGCCCTGGACGGAATTTTCTCCTTGTTAAACAGCCTCTTTAGCGCTATCTTGAAGGTGTTACAGTTTTTTTGAGTCAACAGAATTCTGCCCTTTGAAGGAGGTTGTTGAATGTGCTGATTTTTAGTCCCATGATGGTGTTGTTCAGCCCAAGTTAGACTTAAATAAATCAGTTTATGATCATATTTCAACTCCCACAGTTGTTCACCAATCAAAACTTCCTCCATTTTCTCATACAAGCCATGTGAGCAAATTGCATAGTCTACTACACTTGCTCCATTGTAGGTATTGCAGGTGAAATTGCCAGAATTTGGCCATCTAGCCAACCCATTACAGATGACTAAGTCAAATGCCCCACATAAAGTAAGCAGTTGTTCCCTAAAAAAGTTGCAGCTTTTGTTGTCCTCTGAAACTCTTGTCCATTGATGATCTCTTTCTTCTGTAAGCCAGATGGGGTTGTAGTCTTCCTTACAACGTAGAATACTAGCTTGTTCACATGATGTCTTAGCATTGAAATCACCCACTATAAGGACTTCACTTAGTTGAGAGTACGCTGCAATATCGTTTTTTAAGGATGCAAAGGGGTCTTTGTGGTCAAGCCCCCTACTTTTGTAAGTTTTTGAAACTTGTGGGGCAAAATAACATGCTGCAATCCTGATGATGTTACTATTTTCTGATATTTTAAACCAAATGAATTGTTTATTTGAGTCTTCTCTTTCTAACTGAATGAGATGACCTTTTTTTTTCTTCACTAAGACCATGATACCCCCGTGTCCTTTACCATTCTTAGTTGCTTTGTTCCACACTGCCATCTTCACATACTCTTCAAACAGAGGTGTCTTGCACCCCTCATGCTCATGTGTTTCCAATAGACAAATTATGTCTCTATCTTCCACGATAGGTCCTAACCCAGGTCCCCACCTCCAAGGATAACCTTTGCAATTCCAACAAACTAATCTTAAGGAAACCTGGGAATAATTTGATTGCTATTTGTTTTGGTCTACAAGACTCAAAGTTGAGTCTTCACCCCTATTTGTCCATACTGGCCTTGTTGCATATTTTCCTGCTAATGAAATTGTTGTCTCTTCTTGGCTACCAACTTGCTGTCTTGTTTTAGAATGAGGACCGAAAAAGGCAATAACAGCTTTTCCCTTGAACAGCCATGCCCTTTTTCCCTCATCCCTTGCTGCCCTAACCTTTGACAACTCTTCCCTTCTTTCCTCTTGCTGTCTAATAGTTAAATATTCGTCTAGAAAAAAGCGAGAGCCTCTCAAGAGTTGCTTCTTGCCTAGGAGAATTTGCTTGTCACGTATGCTTGACATGATGACTTTTATGGGCCTAGCTCTCTCGCCACTAGGCTTACCCACCCTGCATGCTTGGAAAATTTGGCCTTTCCACAGCAACTTGTCCTTCAAAAATTCACTTGCAAGATCGAGAGTACACTCATTTTTTCCATACTCTCTCACACCTTTGATAACTATGTTTGCTGCTCTGCCTTGTCTTTCCTTGTTTTCTCTACCTTGCATGTCGTCCCCCTGGCTGTGTGTTTCTTTTTCCATATGAGCAGAGTTGCTAATGACTTGTGCCCAAGTTTTGGAATTTTTTGTAAAATCTCTTTTCTAATCATCCCTTGCTTTCACTCCATGGGTGTATGCGTGTTCACCTGTTTTCCCTTCAGCTTTGGGTGTTTTAGAATTCATCACCTCTCTAATTTCCACAACAGAATCTTCCCTGATTTGCCCGGCATCCTTCAAGCCTTGCCATTCAACCTTTGCTTCCAAAAGGACTTCTTGCAACAGTGACACTTGATCTGTTAAAACTTTATTGTTTTCTGCTAAGTCTAGATTTTCTACTGTCAATAGTTGGATTTGAAGGTCTCTCTCATGCCCTTTGACTTCCAAGACCTCCAATCTCCTCTTGGCATTTAGTAACTCTTGCACATATAGGTCAGGTGACCATGTGAGAGGTGTGGATGTGGAACTGTACAACGCATAATCACTATTGTCTTTAGTCTTGTTGTTGTTACACCTTTGCAAAAGAGGCTTGTTTGAAAGTTTATTACGGAGGGCCCATTTTTTCCTCGTCTGTTCCCATTTTAGACGAGCAGCTCTACGTTTTAAAATACCCCAAAACTGTTTCACATTGACCCAAACCCACTTCCCTGCTTTGCTTGAAGAGACAATTTTCACTTGACCTAAATGGTTTGTTTCACCCAAGATGGGTACCTCTTGTCCATTTTTTAAGTGTGTTGAATGTATTTTCATTGCCATAGGGGACAAGAAAAAAAAAACACACAGAATAAGGAACAAGACAATACCTGCCTATCTATTAGAGACAAAGGACTAAAAACTCGGGAGCCCACCTAAACCTCTTAGTCGCAGCTTCTGTGGCCCACCTCACCTCCGCGGGCGCACTCACAGTTCCACTCCCAACCAGGACGGCCCACCACACCTCCGCGGGCGCACTCACAGCTCCACTCCCGACGTTGTTCCTGTTCGGGCACTTCAAAAGCCCACTCCCGACGTTGTTCCTGTATCTGCCCGTGTGGATGGACACGTGCTTACCTCAATGGCCGTAAGGTCTTTGCACTAACCTCGATGACTCCGAACCCAGTTGAACAAAGCACTTGGATCAGCAGTAGTTGGGATATACAAAGAACTCGTCACTGTAGTGGCACGTATGCTTCCCATCTCTTTGACAAAGTCTACTCATCGAGGGATGGGAGTAACTTGTTGTATATCTCTAAACAATTGCATGGGATGCTTATCACAGATGGATATGACGGATGGAGACTATTGTACGGACACTGCAGACAAAATATGGATATGGGCGGACAGGTACAGAATTGGGATTTGTACGGATGGCAGCAGATAGAATTGTGACTGTTCGGTTGGTACGGACAATTACCAATTAAAAATCGTACAAAATTAATGGGCAATTGAGTAGCGACTAATTGGACAATACAGCTGGCATAGAGTGGCCGTTGATTGGACAATACGGTTGGCGTATGGCTGGTACAGACTTAGTTTGTAGTGTTGGTACCACCGAGGTGTACGAATTTGCTTCTTTTTTAATTTTTTTCCTTGATTCTTTGCAGAATTTGTAGCAGAATTATATCTTATTTATTTATTTTTCATTCAACAAAAAGTCTGGATTTAAAAACTGCAGCTGAATTGCCCCACTTTTTTTTTCTTCAATGGAGAATGGCCAAAGGCTTGTTGTGGTCAAACACCCGGAGTTCCACGAACTCTGAAAATTTCAGTGGCCAAGGGCCTATAGGTATGTTGACAAAGGCACGAATTTTGACTCAGGTCTGGTGGCCAAAAGCCAAGGTTAGACTAGGTCTGATAAAGAGATTGGCCAAAGGTCGGGATCAGAAAAACGAAGCTCTAATACCACTGTGATGAACCTATTGGTTCACTATGTAAACATCCAATATAAATAGGACAGTACGCAATAATCCATTTAAGGATAGTAAATATATTTAATAATAATTGTATAAGAATGAATAAGATGATTTCAAATGAGGAATGAGGACTTGTATATATATCCCGCGCAGGGGGTGCCCTTTCATAAGAGACATGACCTTCCATATGTCATGTCTCTTCATAGTTAATAATTACTTATTAGTTATTTATATTTATTTATATTTACATATTTATATATATTTATGTTTGTTACAAAAACAGATACACCTCTATTGGTAAAGAAGAACAAAACCCTCAAAACATAAACAGAAAGTTCAAACAATTAGTAAAGGCCATTGAGTTCCAATCCCAAACTATCATCCAAATATTAAATGTTCTTGTACAAGATCAAAACATCAATCACCTAACTTCTACCTTGTATACCCAAATAAGAGAGATGATTGTCACAAATGAAGAATCAAAATTTGAAAAGTGCAAGAACATACAGTTTCCTCAATTTACAGAAACAAAAGTACAAAAGCATTCCAATGTGATAAGGTTAAAAGAGAATTTCATGGTTGGACGAAGACTTGGCTGTGAGGTTAGAGTTTGAGGGTTGGAGCTATGGCTTGAAGGATTGTGATCCTTGGGGCTGTTGCAGAGTAATTGCTCTAGTCTTTTCACACTAACTGTGGCTTGGAAGGTTTGTCCAGCTGCAACCCTTTGTTATAAGAGGAGGAAATATGGCCTCACCCAAAAAATCCATTAACATTTTTGGTACTACTACCAGTCTAGAGGGATTTCCCAGTCTAGCAGCTCTAGCCAACTAGCTTGCCCAGTCTAGCGGCTCTAGCCAACTAGCTTGCCCAGTCTAGCAAGATTTACCGGGCCTCCCAATGTTGTTTTTGGTCATTCCTGGGGTAGATTACAGCCCCTTAAGGAGAGTTTATCTGCCATGACCCTAAGCAATTTTTCCACCCTTAGCCTTAGCATAGAGTTTGTGTTAGGGTTAAAGACCTCAAGAAATATGTGCTCTTCAGTATTGGCAACCGGGTCCACTGCCAGTTGGTCTGATACATCCATTCTCCTAACACCTACCTTTGTTGTCAAACCCTGGATCATCACGTCCATGAATGTTCGCTTATGACCCAAATCAACCCATAGGTGGCCCTACCTGCCCAAACCACTCTTGCCTCTAAAGCTCCAAAGGCAGTGAATATGGGTGAAGGCGTCTGGAGTAAAGTTGTTTGTAAAAATAAAGGTAATGGTGCAACCAAAGCCCCTACCCACGAGACATCAACTCCCAAGGTTTTTTCCCCCAAGGCCACAATCACGACCGAACCCGGTTCATTGCCAACTAAGGTAGCTAGTAAAGCAACTACTAGCATTGTTACCCCTCATAATGCATGAGGGTTCACCTTGTGATTGCATCACACATGACAAACATTTACAAATGATACTTATGGATAATTGATAGATATAGGGGCATTGTTATGGGTGCACACCTTTTCCCTAGCACTTCCCTCATGGCTTGTTCTGACCACTATCTCAACGATGGGTGTGAGGTATCCAGAGGAGAAAGGTAGTTACACAAACAATTACTTTTTTCCCCTAGAGCACATCAAGGTTTCCAATGGTCAATTATTGATGAGCACCATTTGATTATATGTATTTCAATATTGTGGTCATGTACTTGGTACATTGTTTCATTGCTAGTAGATAGAGCACTTTACATGATCTCCTTATGCTAGTCATCAGTGGGACATATTTCTCAGAGTTATGGTGGTATATTATCCCTAGGGTGGAGCGTCCTAGCACCTTAGGCCTTATTTCACACCATGATATTATTGCACTAACCCTTGATGGAGCACTCCCATTGTACACACATGTTGAAGTAGATTACAACCCTTTAACAACTATTTTGACTCCCTTTGACTCATATGGAGGTTATTGATGGAGTGCCCTTGCTTATTTTGGGTGTGTTCACACTTGCTTTGGTTTCTTATGAGATGGATTGCCTACTTTGATGGAGTGCTCACCTACCTTGGCACACGTGTGAGGTATCTCATCATTTATATCATTATTTTATTGCTAGAGAGGGGCCATCCTCTATTCCAAGGTGTTTGTTAGCCTCTTGCACATGGTTTGAGGAGTTAGTTGGTGGTTTGACCCCCCGCACTAGGGAATATAATTGTTTGCACATGATTTGATGTAACATCCCCCAGCGTAACCAGGGAACATTACTACATAGAAATACAGGTAAAAACAAAATTTTCTTCTACTAATTACATTCTTGTAGCTTACCAGCTATGATTTAAACACATATTCAACTAATTTATGATACCCATAATTAAATGCATCTACAACACTCGAAAAGACCATGAATGCAAATGATAAAACATCTATAACAGCATATAAAACCATTCTCATTCACAGAGTAAATGCACAGCAATGAACTCATAAATAACTCAGCAAAATAGATAAACACTTATCTTTTATAAAACGTTTGTGCAACCAGCGGCTTGGGAAGGACATTCCACCCAACCATAGACCTACTGTCCCAAATCTCAACAGCAAGTCACCCCGGAGCCGGGGCTAAGAATCCACAAAAGAAGGGTGCCTCTCACAATCCCCTCATAGCTCAATATCACACAACCCACTAGATTTCTCCTACAACTATCCTGAATTTCCTCCAGCTCTCTTCCTATTGACCTGCCCAACCCAAGGAATGTACCCCTTCACTATTCTCAGTCCATCAGGCATCCCATTCGTTTATCAGGGTCTCTTTGGCACAGGTAGCTAGGAATCTCTCGGCTGGCAACTCAAGGGAACTCACTGCCAAGAAAAACACCAGCAAAAACAACAGCAAACACTTGTTGATACGGTGCAACTCACCCAGGAGTTCACTCTTCAGGCCTGACAACCTAGCTCTTCATTTTTTAGCTCCAAAATGCTCCAAAATCGCTCCAGCATGCTCCAGAATTCGTCCAGCGTGTTGAATTTTGAGCAGCTGCAGAAGTTATTCTTTTCCAAGCAGCCCTCCTAGTTGCCCTCTTCCAAGCAGCCCTCCTCAAGCTGGCCTCCAAGCTGCCCTCCGCAAGTTGGCCTCTTCCTAACTGCCCTCCTCAAAACCGACCTGGGTAAGTCAGCCACCTACCCTAGCTAAGGCGGCCCTATTCTAAGTTCCTAACCTAACCTCTATCCTATATAAAGAGAGGGAGGCGCCCTCACTTGACATTAGTTTTTATATGAGCTTTGACATCAGTTTGTCATATCAGTTTTGACATCAGTTCTATATCAGATCAGTACTCATACTTCTGAGCAACAGCTGATCTATTCTAAGGGAGCAGCAGCTAGTCTATTCTGAAGGAGCAGCCCAGACTATTCTGAAGCAGCAGCTAAACTATTCTGAGCAGCAATTGGCAGCAACTAATCTATTCTAGCAGCATCCATCTTCTCTATCCTGTAGCAGCTGATAACTCAGTTCTGGGCAGCATATAAGAGGTTGTTCTATAGCAGCAAATATACTCTGTTCTAGAGGTGTTTTTGACAGCAACAGAAGGTGTTCTGAACTGCAACTATAGGTTGTTCTGGACAAGCATCTAAGGGCCTTTTCTGAGAGTGGAAAAACTCTGTTCTGAGCAACAATCTTAGGCATCCTTAAAGGCAGTTCTGAGACAGCCTTAAGGACAGATTTGGGGCAGCCAACAAGCAGCAACAAAACAGTTTTGCAACAACACTAAGAACTATTGTCTTAGTGCTCTTTCTAGCAGAGTCTTGTAAGTTCATTGTACTTGTTTGGCTGATCAATATATCACAAAAGTTTGCTGGGTTTTCTTCCCCTTGAGGGTTTCCAAGGATAAATACTTGTGTCTCTGTGAATGATTGTTCTTATGCTTCAGTTTATCTGCTAAAGTTTTAAAAGAACACTAATGTTATCTTATGTATCTGTTTATGCTTGAAAATTAACACAGCCTTGTTGTTCAAGCCCCCAAGCTCTTCTCCCCTCTTCTCCATTTGTTGTTCATGTAAAACTGAATGTCTAAAACTTCCTGTTACTACCCATACGAATTTCCTCTCCTTTCCCAAGATAGTTGACTGCTCACTCTGCCCAATGTTGATTGTACTTCAGCCCCATGCTCTCCAATAACTATGGGATGTGGCTCTCACACCCACCCTATGACAGATATTCAATGATTGAGCTCTCATACACTCAACCAGAAAATAGAAGTTCTCCGCAAATGATAATAAAATTCAGAAATGTGGGTTTGAATTAATACCCATAAATTATTTCTCTTTGGATCCCCTCTTGGGCAATCTCTAGGCATTCCCCCTCTCTTGTAGATTAATCATTCCTCATCTCTGTCCATATCCCAACAACTGGTATTACATTATATTTATTTACAATTCAGAAAATACATTTTGCATATTACATTGCTTGGCCATAGCCACATTTATATCTACATTATGCATTAATTAAACCGGGGATTATGGTGGGGATGTTACATTTGATGCTTGTTATGTCTTGGAAACCACACTTGTAACCATTGCATGCTATTTTTAGATGGATGTGCCATGTACTTGGTCCATGCATACCATGAGGATTTGGATGTTGCACATATTTTGATGAGTTAGTTTCGAAGTGACTTCCTTTGAAAGAGCTCGAGGACTACATGGACCTTTTTGACCTGTTCTTTCATCTACTTTGATTTTTGAGCTATCATGCTTGGAGATATGTACATGTGGCATGGCCACTATTATTTTATATATCGTTTGACTTGTCCTCTCAAGTTAGTTGAGGGATAAGGATTGTTTATGCATTCCTAGGATAGATTTAAGGGTGACATTATTATTTTATTGAGGAGGTTGTTGAGCCTAAAACTCTATATAAGGAGGCACTCCTCACTTGTAATGGTTGTTGAAAGTTTGGGTATAGAAACTCTTGAGATTTTTGTTTAGCAAACTTGTATTGGCACTATTGGATGGATGAATAAAACATTTTATGGATGAGGATATCTTCTAAATCTTGAGGCTATTTCTTGTTGCCCAAAATTAGGTGCAGATATCTCTCATCCCTTGTAAGCACAATCTTCATAAGTATCCAAGTTCATCTACTTTTGGGGTCTCCGTAGTTAATTTTCTGCAATTGGGAACAGCAAGGATAGGGTTGTTGAAGCTTGTACATTTCAGCCTCACTTGTCCTCTTTTCCACAATAGGATAGCCTCCCACAAGCCTTATTTGACCCCATATGCCCAGTGTACCCTTCCTAGGCACTAATCTCGCTTTCAACCACCATTTAAAACATCGAAGAAAAAAAAATTGTTTAACATATCTGAAAATTACATTTCAATATCATATTCAGACTTGCCTCAAAGTCCAGGGAACTTATCACTTTTGGCATCTCTGACTAGACTTAAAATCATGCAATATATCACTTTGAATATATCCTAAAAAGGATTTGTACTAAGTCCCAAACCCTCTACTTTCCTTTCTATTCATTTGGACTTAGTGTGCTTAGGGAAGCCCCCCTAGTATTGGTAACAAACCAGCCTAAAGTGAGGGAAAGTGCTACTTAGGTGACAGTGGTAGCCTTTCGAAGTTCCTCTTGGCTTTTCATTTGGTGAAAAGTTTACACCATAGGTGACATTCCAAGTAATAATTTTTGGTATCATTGCCAGGGATAAAATCTATTTCCAGGATCTAGAAAATTATGCTTCAACACACTTGATGAGTGGAAAACCAAAACCATACTTTAAACACTCTTCTGACAACTCCTCAAGAAGAAGGTTCAAGTAGGAGGTACTCCACGAGGAGTTCTTCTCATAAGCTTTTTCCAAGATACTTTTATCCAAAAAAGGTTTAACAAAGAAGGATCAAGAGAGATTCTCAAGATTCACTAAATAAAAGCCTTGAAATCCTTGAAGATATAAGACAGTTATTTGTGAATATTTCAGAGAAGCCAATAAATCCAAGACTCATGGCCACTCCTCCCTGGGTAAAGAATGTTTGCAAGGCTCTAGATATATCAAGCATCCAAAGAGCTCCACATAATTTACTAGATAAATATAACAAGTAGCTTCCAAAGTTTTCTGGTAACAATGTGGTTATA
>JASDQU010187736.1:20581-34829 GCA_032191745.1 Picea mariana
AGGGAGAGTCAAATCCAATTGTCGTATAAGTTTGTTGGGATCCCCCTCTCACACAAGGGTTATGCACGAGGTCACACTCGGGAAAGCTACAGAGATTATCCCTCCGTGGTTTGACTGATTATAGTAGTCAGATTGTATTATGGGGGTCGCTTAAAGGTATACCCACAATGTTGAGTGGATGCCTTTCAAGTTGATTTTGGGCTAGATACCCTACCCTTACGTTTGGACTGGACTGTCGACTGTACCCTCCCAGGGGCTGACTGTGAATTGATAACCTTAGTAGCCACAATATTTAGGGTCTTACACAAGGTGACAGTGAAAGGAAGTCTCACTGTACCTAGAACAGACATTGGTCAAACTCACTCGGGCTTCTTGGAGGGTAAATCTACAATTACTGCGTGGAAGCTTGCACCAAGGTGAAAGTCCGTTAACCAGGTCACCATTGTAACTGTTCCACCATATCCTAGCCCCTTCTTGACTTGATCACGCGACGTTGGATTTCATCACCAAATAGCACGGTCATCGAGAGAAGGTTTTGTTTGCTTGGTTGTGATTCCTAGATTCTATTAGCGTATGTTATTTCTTT
Source organism: Picea mariana (assembly GCA_032191745.1). Taxonomy (NCBI): domain Eukaryota; kingdom Viridiplantae; phylum Streptophyta; class Pinopsida; order Pinales; family Pinaceae; genus Picea; species Picea mariana. The sequence continues at coordinate 21,168 of JASDQU010187736.1, forward strand.
TCGGTAGTTGGCCATATATTTTTTTCGTCGATTTTTTTTTTCCAACATCGACCCTCCACGCCGTTCTCATAGGGTACAAGGACTTCCTCCAAAAAATATGGAAGATACTACCCCTTTACCCCCTCATTCTATGAAGGAATCTCCTCAATAGAGCAAGGTTCACGACATTATAACCTCCCAAGAGGAATTTCCCACCTCTTTAGAGAATTTTCGAATTGTTTCAGAGTCTTTGGAGGCTTTCTGCATTCCTGAGGGATATGAGAGGCGTTTTCTCCAACTAAAATCAGTCAACGAATTTGTCGTTGTCAATCCTTTTGATGTTTTGACTGGGTCTCATTCAAACCCTCTAGTCGAAGACCTCTTTGGACCACAGACATTGTTCGAAGCCCACCGCGCATGGTGCGGGATCTTTACGGAACAGGAATAGGTGCCAATGTGCGTATTACCTACACCATACACTTAAATCATTTTACCGGTACTACCATTTTTTCAACTACACCGTCTGTTGATTTGAACAAATCATCCATTGGCCCAAGGTCCACTTTTTCTCTCCAGACGGCCCACTCTACAATGGTCCCTCACGTTTCGACTATTCCCGCCTGTAATGTGGTGGTTAGCCAAGCTACAATTGACACACCACTAACACCTAGACCTTCATCATTACTCCCTTTTGGGTACAAAGCACTAAATTCTTCAATTGTCACTACTATCCAAGTTATGCCTGGAAGTTCTATACCTATACAACAACCCAGAGGGGCCAATATTGGTGGCTTTAATCCATTAAGCAACACCGTCCAGTTGTTTATGTCTGGTTCCCAAATTTCGGGAACTCCACTTCATGCTGGGGGGCATCCTCTCGCCGGAGGACAACCTCCATTTGGAAGGCACCCTCATGCTGGGGGGAAGCCTCAAACCGAAGCCTACCATCAATCGCATGGACAAAATGTGTCTACAACACCCAATCCATGGAATATCCCTTTTCCAGGAAACCCACAGTTCTCGGGTGTTATTGGATAAATCCGTAAGTGCAGACACAAACCGATCTCCCTAGATCCACCTGGATCTAGAACAAAGCAAGATAGAACATGAATCTTTCCCTAGATTCTAACCATTGAATTAAATAGGAGGAAAGAACAAAGAACATACCTTATTATCGCTTCCTTTGGTCTTTGTTGCTCCCGCTTCGCTCTAGTGCTCTCGTACAGTCAAGACCAAAACAATACAAACCAACCGAAGTGAAGAAACCACAATCTATTCAACAGTCAATCTATGTATATGATCAAGGAGTTATACAATAAAGTGGAACTAACTTTATGGGAAAGGGACATATTACTGTATCATATTAATGGAAAGTAAATATTACAACCTAAGCCTTGATGTTGCAAACTTCCTTTCGATGGCCCTTGGCTCTAACACACACACTTGCTCACTTGCATGAAGAAGATCAACTCCCTTGGATGAACTTGTTGGAGTCTCCTAGCTACTGTAGCATCAATCCTTCACACAATTCTTTCACTAATTCTCCAATGAATATCTTACTTGTTTGCTTAACCTTTTCCATGAGAATTCACTCAATATATAGGAGAGAATGAATTAGTTACTTAGATAAGAATGATCCCAAAATATCAGGGAATCAAGTACTAGGATAACCATTCGAATGCCATCTCATCCTTCTAGAAGATTCCCTTCTAGAAGCATCGATAATTTATCTTTTCCCTTGCTTTAGAAATATTTCGCACCCTAGTAGTTCAACACAGTGTGAACTTCTTGCACCCTGGCTTAAGGCAGCATGCGAGAATCATGCATTCTCGCAGGCAAATGTATTAGCAGTCTGTGAACCTCCTTCAAAAATGATATTTCTGGAAAGAGAAAAAAGTAATTTTTCTCAGGAGAAAGTTCTTATGAAGAGTCTGAGTACACCATCATCCATACATCATCATGATGACCAAAATCATGGGTAACAGAATGCCCCCCAAAGTATGAGGTTGGAACCAGTGACAACCGATAGACTTTGTAAGTTGCATGTGTGTGTCGAGAACCAGGAGCACATCTAATCGGAAACCTGCGAACAACCAAGCATCCGCAGAATATCATATATATCAATTCTGAGGTAGGCATTCCCATAATCAGATCATATACTGATGACATTATAGACATGGGTCATGGCCACCAATCATACACTGTGGATCCATGCCGTCAAAATATAGCATAGCCACTGGAATACACTGTGGATCTATGCCAGAAATTTCAAATCAAGACGACATAGCCACGAGACATACACAGTGGATCTATGTGTCGCAAATTATACATACTCCATCACAACTTAGATCACAAAGATGATATCAGGGTCTTCAATCTCGTCGTCCAAAGTATGAATCTAACCATGTGATTACATGGGTTGAAGTCGAACATGGTAGAAACCACTTGATTACCGGTTATTGATGAAACCGTTAACAAGTGTGAGGGAAATCACCATTGATGTCAATGACTCCCAAGGTACTATAGTACAATCCATTGAGTGTGAATAAATGAGTTGATGTCAAACATCCGATGGAATCCTTCGAGCAGGGGTCAATGATGTAAACTCGCTATCGAAAGCGAGGAAACCTGCCATTGAGGCATGCAAGCTTCAAGGTACCAAATAATTTCTAAGTCTTGATTCTGGATAATGAGCTAAAGTCGACGGAACAAAACTCGTCACAGGAGGGCCTTGATGTATCCCCCATCAATGACACAAAATGAGTAACAGATTTTGAAGGTGAAATAGAGTATGACGTGAATTGGACTGGACACAGAGAAGGTCGACACGAGGATAATGGATAACTGCAGATGGCCGACTCAATATAGGTTTCAGATGGACTTCTCTTGAACATATGAATGACACAACCAATGATTTGGTAGCATTGACTCAAAGACGACATAGGGAATGACCTTGTAGAAAATCAAATGAGAGACAAATGTATTTCCCAAACTGACTTGAAATGATGAATAGGGGGTGTCATGTTCAAGAGCGACACTTACTGCCAATTAATATGAAGATGAAAACATATCCCTTTCCCAAATTTTCCCCCACCATTTCTGGCAAGTACCTCTTTATTTTTATGCAAGCTTGAGGAGGATAACATATGCTTGTTGATGTAAGCTCATCCTTCAAACGAGTCCCTCGGAGTATTTTTAACGAACCCTAAGAAGGAGTGGTTTAGTCCCATCACGGGTCTGTCAATTTTTGTTTAACGAGTCCAGAGATAGAAAACTCGAAGGTTTTTCAAGATTATAGCGTTTGGAAAAACACTTAAAAGAGAACTCTCTCAGTTCCTTTCTTATAAAATAGTTTGGACGAGATCGAAAAAGAGGTAAATTATCGCTCACCAGACGCTTATTTCAAATACTTTATCGAGCGTGAAAATAGCAAGATCACTCGACGATCTTTTCATGTTTAGAGAGTCTGAAAAAAGCTTAAAGAGGACTCTAGGGGGGTTCCTTTTTCATATAACCTTGTTGAGCCCGAAAAAGTGATAAAAGTATGCTCGACCATGTTCTCATGTATTTACGAGCGCAAGAACGGACAAAAACGACGCTTGAGGTTTTATGTAAAAACCATAAAAACCAATAAAAAACAAGGGATAACAAAGAAAAACATGTCCATATCCCTGTATTGAAACATCAAAGTCATCATGCCTGCAAAAGTTACACTCAACATGACATTAGGGATTAGGGTTTAGTCGATAAATAATTATAAAAACCCAAAATGATATAGTAAAAGTAAATAAAATGAGTAAATACTCTTTTTTACCACACCATTTTACATTTCCACTATTGAGCTCAAAAAACCCCTCTTTTACCCTCCAATTTTGGTGTCAATTTGCAGGAGCTACGAGAGACCATTCAGTGAGCCATCTACGACATTAAGGTAATCTCTTCGTCCTTGACATTTTCATGGTTTAAATTTGGGATTTCATTGGTTAAATGTTTAGTTTTGAGTTGAGTTTTTAAGCCCTACATACGCGCTGTAATTCTCGCAGGCGGGCCATACGGGGCCTGCGAGAATGAGGCGTTCTCGCAGGTGAGCCTAAGGCCACCTGTGAGGTTCTCGCACTGTGCACATAGGGCCCCTGCAAGAACTGCAAAGCCCAATTTTTTTTTAAATTTTTAGCCAATGAAAAATATCCAAAGCATGAAAAAAGTTATTAATCCTCTTATTGTGTTCCTTGTGCAGATAATTGGCCATCACCATGGTACTTGAGTGGCGTGAAAGAGAATATTAAGAGGATAATGCAATGGCCAAAAATCATTCTCCTACCATAGCTTCTTTGAGAGATTGTGGGCTCTTAAAGTACTTTCGTATCCCGGGCATGAGGGCCCAAGTCAGACTATTATAATACCTGGTGCGTATGTGGCACCCTGATCAGTAGGTGTTTCATGTGGGGGCTCACACACTGTCCATAGACATTGAAGACATTTACTTTTTGACGGGATTGTCTAGGCGCGGGTACTTTGTTAGCTTGACCGGTAGTAGAGGTGGTGGGCTAAAGATGAGTGAGTACTGCAATTTATACTGCATACCCGAGGCTGAGATGAAAAAAGGAAAAGTGGCTATCTGGGGGGTACAAGACTTGACCCTTCGTACTATCATTTTCACTATAGCTCGGATGGCTGGGAGTTCTGCTCCTCATATGACATTGCAGAGTTACTTCTAGTATGCCATCGAGTGTACTGAGCCTCAAGTTTTCAACTGGGCAGATGCTGTGCTTCGCAGTATCAAAAAACAATTGACCAAATGTAGGCGAGGTGACCTGAAGCAATTCGGGTATGTAGGCGAGGTGACCTGAGACTGCAGGTTGAATGGAATATACCGGGTCCCAGGGATCCAAGGATGTTGAGATGGTGTCAGCTCATGGCCCGACATGTAGCAGGATCGATCGTCAAGTACGACGATATTTTCTTTGACTGGATTCAAACCCAGATGTTGATGGTTGATGACTACGCTTATGCCAGTTTGGATTTCCGAGGAGATCTGGATTTAACACTGCCAGAGGATACTCAGTGGGGTGACCTTGGTAAGAAGTACACGCATTTTTCCTTTTCAAATGTTTTTGTAGATTTTTATCATATTCAAATGTTTTTGTTTTATATGTTCATCCAAAGACTAATACAAAACCGTTTGTTGATAACACAAATGTTGGACTGTACAGACCTCCCGACACTTCTCCTATCTAGCGGTGAGGAGAAGTAGCGGTAGCACCATAGTATGCTGAGGATTATCAAGTAGTAGAACAAAATCTAGAGGGCCTTACTGCAAATATTCCAGATATGACTCTGGAAGAGGTTCCATGACGCGATCAGCGTCATACTGTAGGGGTATCAGCAGCTATGAGTCAACTGCTCTGTAGGGTTGCTAGGGCAGTCGTGTGTTACCGTGAATGTCATCCATGACGTCACTTTGTATAAGCTATAAGCTTCAATTTTTGATATTTTGGTCTTCGGACAAACTTTTTGTAAAAAAATCTTTTGATCATCATATATATAGATGGCTTCTACCGGGTTACTTTATATTGTGTGAATTTCGATGTGTTTGATTTATAAATGATTCAAATGTTTGTCCAATACATAATTAGCCAATGCATCTGTTAATGTATTTAGACATCTAGGAATATGTTGATATTCAATATGATCAAAATAACGTTCCAAGAGGCGAATTCGCAAATATACCCGTAACAAAGTAGGACTTCAAATAGAGTAGACATTACTTAACTGTAGTACTACAAGCTGCGAGTCAAGTCGCACAACCAAATGATGAATTCTGAGCGAGATAGCATCAACCAATAATTGAATAATGTCGTTATACTCTGCAATGTTGTTGGTCGCACGGCCGAGGCATACCCCTCGTAAAGATACAATTTTGTTTGTTGGGGCATAGATTGCCCACGTAGCAGAAGCAAGGTTCCGAGTACTACGGCTAGAACCATCAGTGAAGCCAATATAGGGTAGTGAAGACTCCGACATTTGGAAATCAAACACAACGTCACATAAGGGCAGAGACCAGATAACGACAAAAGCAAACTATAGTAACATACACAAAGTATGATACATAAAATACAAGTACTTGTGCACAGATAATTTATGAATAGTACTTCTTCAAGTACAACCCATTCCTGGGTTCACTCAAAGGGATACCATCGTAATCTACCAGCTCGTATGCTCCTTTTTCCAAAACTCGATGAACAATATAAGGACCTCGCCACATGGGTTCAAATTTCCCAGCTCCTAACACATCTCGATCCTGTTCATAGAGAAGAACAAGATCACCTTAGGAGAAAACGCGAGGCTTGAAATGCTTGTCATATTGTGCCTTGACACGTTTTTTCTGGGTTTCTATTACTAGAGTGGCGTGACGTCGAGTTTTGTCTAATCGCATTAGATAAAATACACGTTCTTCTTTAGCAGAAGTGTTGGGTAAGAGTTCTATAGCTAGCTTCAGAGAGGGTATCTCGCATTCTATAGGAAGAATGAATTCCACACCATAGACTAACCAAAAAGGCGTAAACCTAGTAGTGGACTTGACAGATGTCTGGTACGCCCACAATGCCGAAAACAATATTGTGTGCCAACTTATTTTATGAATTCCTATCATCCGTCGAAGCATATTTATAAGAACTTTGTTGATCGCTTCGACTTGACCATTAGCTTGTGGATAATAGGGTGTTGAGTTATCATTACGAAGACCCAACTTTTCTGTAAGTTTAGACATCATAAAATTCCTAAAGTGACTAGCATGATCAGTGACGATAGCTTGGGGAACACCAAAATGAGCTATGACGTGATTAAAAAGAAACAATGCTGCGGTCTTTCTAGTATTATCGAATGTCAGCATCGCCTCAGCCCATTTTGTAAAGTAATCAATAGCTACAATGATGTAACCATGCCCCCCGACCAAGTGAGGGTGACATGTCATGAAATCGATGCCCCATTTCGCAAAAGGACCAACTGAGACCACAGGATGAAGAGGAGCAGGATGTGACGGAATTTTCTGATTGTAGGTCTGATAGGCATGGCATTTCTGAACGACAGTAATGCAGTCGTTAAACAAAGAAGGCCAAAAATACCCTGCGCATAATATCTTCTGGGCAGTAGCATACCCAGACATATGACCACCACATGCTCCGGAATGGCAGTCATTTAGAGCTTTCTTAGCTTCGTCAAACGTTAAACAACGTCGAAAAATAGAGTCAACTCCCCGACGGTAAAGAGTATCCCTGAGGATAATGTATTGACGAGCTTGATAGCGTATGCGACGTTGTTCAGTACTAGACAAAACAGTCCGACAAGTCTAGGTTTGGAGATATATAATGATATCTCCATACCAAAGATCATCAGTGCTAATAAGGAAAAGAGATTCATCGGGTAATGAATCTACTGCTACATTTTCCGTTGAAGAATGAGGAAAATCGCATATCAACTCAGAAAAAACTAATGACTTCTTGGACTTGGCACGGTCGAATTCCAAGTCAAACTCCTGGAGTATCACAATCCATTTGGAGTATTTGCCCCCTAGCAATTGATGTGTCAAAATATGTTGCATAGGATTGCAATGAGAAATCACCGTAGTCTTGCATGAGAGGATATAGTGCTGAAATCATTGGATAGCTTGAACGACAGCCAAGGCCAGTTTTTCGACATGTTGATACTTGATTTCAGTTGGTGTGAGATTTCAACTCAAGTAGTAAACAACATGTTCGTCGTGTGCATCATCCTCTTGGACGAGAACCATGCCAATAGTGTACTCTGAGGTAGCAAGATAAAGGAAATAATAGCGACTGTAATTAGGAGGAAAGAGAAGCAGAGCTCACGTTAGGGACAACTTTAAAGCTTCAAAAGCATTGTTGACAATGGTATCCCAGACGAACTCTGAATCTTTCTTTAGTAGCCGCGTAAAACCACGATTTATCTCGGCGTAATTAGGGATAAAACGACGAAGAAAGTTTGCTTTCCCCTGCAAACTTTACAACTGGCGTAATGTAGAAGGAGGAGGGAGATTAAGAATCGCCTCAACCTTAATAGGATCCACCCGAATCCCTTGACGCGAAATGATAAAACCTAGAAGATGGACAGATTCTACGCAAAAAATGCATTTATGAGGATTTAAACGTATACGATAGAACCGACAACGAACGAAAATGGCTCAGAGGTGGGTAGGGTGATCGACTTTGCGCATAGAATGAGCAGGTAAATCGTCCAAATAAGGTTGAACGATATGCCTGATATCATGAAAAGAATAAGACATAGCACGTTGAAACGTCGTGCCCATGTTCTTAAGACCGAAAGGAAATTTCCTATAGGAAAAAGTACCCTAAGGAAAAATAAAGGCAGTTTTATGTTGATCCTCAGGAGCAATGTTAATTTGATTATAGCTGGAGAAACCATCCACGAGAGAGAAGATTTCACTTCCGATGCAGTCATCGACAATGTGATCGATGAAAGGGGTTAGAAAGTTATCTTTGGGACAAGCTTTGTTAATATCCCTATAATCAACACATACATGAATACTGCCCCCTTTCTTGTCAATCAGGACAGGATTGGAAACCCATTTTGTAAGAGCCACCGGATAAATAAAGCCATCTTTCAAAAGTTTCTCAACTTCGAGTTTGATAACAGCCGCTTTACGTGGGTGAACTGGATGAAGGCATTGCCAGACGGGTTTAGCACCGGGGTATGTCTTTATCTCATGTACAACAATTGCAGGGTCTATACCTAGCATTTCTTCATAGCTCCAGACGAATATGTCACGAAACTCTTTGAACAAGGATGTATAGGTGACTATTTCGTCCTGAGAACAGCAAGCTCCAATATGGACATTTTCGATGATTCTAGGTTTAACGGATATGTCAATGGGAATCGTGGGTGAGATATTACTTAAGTTCCCTTCAACAAATACATCATGTGTAGTAGCGGGAACCGACGATATGACAACAACGGTCGATGGAGTCGAAATCCGTTGATAATTCTTAAGAGTGTGTTGTTCCAGAAAGAGTATGGAACGATGATATCCATCGTCCTAAGGGGTGTCCTCCATGACGGACATGGTCATCTCGTCAGTGGGAAAAATAACATGAAAATGATCGGGAGACAACTCATCAAGAGAGGGGGTAGAAGGTGTTGCCAATTGAATGGCCTAATAAGCAGACTCAATCGGACTTAACAGCATGACGTCGCCTAAACGAAGATGATCTCCAGGATCAAGTACTATCTAAGGGTCAAAATACACAGGAAGTTCGTGAGGTACAGTGGAGATCATGTTGATAGAAGCAACAGATGGGCGTGGAACATCGGGCGGTGGAATGGGGAAAGTACCCATTAACGAGTAGTCCTTTAAAAGGTCGACACCGACATTCTCATAACCCGGTGGGGTTTTAGCAATAAACGACATGTTTCCAGTACGGGTATCAGCATTGAAGAAGGAAATTTGGTCAATGGTAACAACTTTTCCTTGATGAGGGAAACGTACTACATGGAAAAGTGTTGACACAACGACACACATGGAATCAATCCAGCTGCGTCCAAGTAGAAGATTATAATCAAGGGGAGCGTCAAAGACTTCCACTTCGACTTGGACCATTTACCTTCTAATGTAATGGGAAATGAAGGAAGAACACCGTAGGGCTTAAAACCAGAGCCATTGAAGGCTTTAAGAGTGTTCCGGGAGTCATTCAAAGGAGGAGAGCCAATGGCTTTCCAACAAGCAAGAGACATAACACAAGTCGAGGCTCCCTCATCAATAACAGTTCTGCAAATGTTCTTGTCCGAGACAACAACTTGTATTTGAAACGTGAGTTGAGGGGGTAACGTTGGAATGTGATCTTCCAAGTAAAAGACTATCAAATTGGTATCTATCGGGTCAATTCCACCTATAGATTTCAACAGTGCCTTCCGTTGTGTAGGACAAGACTGAAGGACTTCAAGGGATGACATCACTGAAGGTGCCTGGGCTAGATCTTCCACAATGCTGTAGTTTTGGGCCACACGAGCATGAGGATTGAAAGTTGATTTTCGAATGACACCTTTGGGAGGGGGTCGTAGAACTATGTCAAGGCTCAGTCGTTTGAGATGAAGAGGCCCGTTGGTAGGTGGAGTCGCTTGAGAGGGTTGTACCAGAGTAGGAGGTAAATCGTCAACCTTCTCCTTAGATGGAGAATAATCTTTGGCTCGAGTCGTGAGTGCAACGCTATTCTGCTTAGAATCACCAATACACATCAAAACATATGATGCCGTAGAAGAGGAGGGTTGGTTTTGAATGACCAACTGAGCCTGTTGTTGAGACGGGAAGGGTTGGGACAAGACGACCGATGCAGGTGGTTTTGGAGTTCCTTGGAGGAATTTAGTGACCTCAACATGTCGTAGACAATATTTCATGTAGTGATCGTCACCACAGATAAGACAAGGGTAGTGAGGTTTGTGCTTATCCCAATCTTAAACAGGAGTGGTTTTAGTTTTCTCTGCTTGATTATTATTTTTTCCCTCCTTATTATGGCCTCTCCCCTTTTTAGATTTGTTTTTACCGGCTGGGGTAGATTGGATAGCATTTACCTCAGAAGTTTTGCCGGTGGGAGTGGCAGGAGACGGAGCATTTTGAACATTAGAAGAAGAAGATTTAGGGGTTGATCTTGAAACAGAATGTGATGGTCTTGGGTAGTACCAATCACACCGTCAGCTGCATGCGAGGCAGCTAGAGTAGCTAAAGTGATGGAAGTACTAGGACGAGGTAATTCAGGTAGTAAATTGTAAAGTGTTCCCGTTTGCAAATAAACGAGATCAAGATATTGAGCATGGATTATAGCCTGCTCCTCTGTGACAATGCCACCCATAGCAATGTCCTTACCAATTTCATTCACAAATGATTTTGTAAACCATTCCGCTAGTAACTGATCAGGAAGCTCAAGTTTAATGAGACGTCGTCTCCTTCGCCACTCATGAATATGATCAGATATATGAGTGCCTTTAGTCTATTTGAAGGAAGTACAAATCTCAGTCCCGATACCATAATGGATCAGTAACTAGTAATGCGTAAGGAAATCCATAGCTAGGGTGTTGAAGTCAGAGAAGAAACCTCGTGGCAATTCAATATACCACTTCGTAGCAGAACCGGTAAGGGTTCGTTGAAAAAGACGTAAACGAATAGAGTCATCCATCAACGAGTTGGATGAACACCATAGGTGAAAAGTCATAACATGATTTTTTGGGTCCTCTCCCACTTTTTCATCGAATTTAGGAATGTCCAATGGAAGCTTGGCTGGAATAACAGGCCATTGGGGAGAGTGATGAATAGGATCATTCAAAATCCTAGACAAATCCAGCAAATCGAAAGTAGCAAGAAAAGGTAACTGTCGATTCACCTGCGGGTACTGATGGCTTTGGGGTGGAAGCCCTGTCGGAAAACCAGTAGGACCGTAAGCAGTCTGCTCATAATGGGAATACCTAGGTAGATTCAGTGGTGGTTGGAGAGGATAATAGTTCCAGGGATTGTAGCCTTGAGTTTGAGTAGGGACCTAAGTTTGAGTATTCTGACCCTGACCCCAAATAGGATTGGGTATACCTGGATATGGTTGACCTATAGTAGGGATAGGTTGCTGCCCCCCAGTTGTTTGAGGAGGATTTTGTATCATCTGATTCCAATACTGGGCCAAAGAAGGAGGTATATTTTGTCCAAAAGGTGGGGTTGGTCCCTCTACCGTAGGGGGTGTTCCAACCGGAAGTTGTGTCCCAAGCGAAGATTGTGTAGTAATGGGAATGTGTCCGGTAAGAGGAAGTGGAATCGTACCACCTTGTCCACCAACAAGAACTTGCAAATTTTGTGTAATGGACGGTATAGTGCCACTAGGATTAGGATTGCCAGAAGGAAATTGAGGGAGTGTCGGAATAAAATCGGGAATAGGGTGCCCAGGAAAAGAAGGACCACTTGGAGAACCGGCTGGGGTTTGCGAAGGTGTTGGAATAGAAGCATTCAACAAAGCATTCAATGCATGGTATCCGGGTGGTAGTGTCGGAGTGACATTGGGCATGCACTGTGTGTTTATAGGAGCAAGACCAGCTGTAGTGAACCCGGTTGGGACACTCGTAGTATTCGTGAGATGGGCCATCTCGGAAGGGACTGTAAAGTGATAAGTGGTATTCAATGGTACAATTTCTGTCTTAGAAAACACCGAAGGGTTGATTTCAGAGACCACAGGCGAACCAGGACTAAAAAGGGTCCTGCAGAAATCACTTGCAGACCGAAAAGGATCTTGTCCTTCTACCCTGGGAAAAGGCCCAATGGGTGATCCAGAAGAGGTAACAACTAAGTCTTCGGAAGAATTCAGTCGTCTAAAAGGGTGCTGAGAATCACTAGGAAGTCAAAAGTCCTCTCGAGTATTTGTAATTCGAAAACATTCTAAAGAGTCAGTTCATTCTACTTGAGGTGTGGTAACAATTGGGACTTCACTCTGCGTCGGAGAGCCTCTAGGTGTGCTTGTGGGCAAGGGTTGTGAACTTTCCAAATTCTCTGGAGATAAACCTTGTATTCTACGTGAACAACGTGGAGGAGCTATTGTAAACGAGTGACAAACTTTGTGAATAAATACCTATGGTCAACTTCGAGAAACAAACAACACGCGCTAGTAAAAAAAATCTAGAAAGCAATCACCAGGCAAACAAGACCCTCTAATTTTGAAGCCACTAGTTGATGATGAAATCCAACGTCACAACAACGAGACGAGAAGGGGTGGGGCTAGGGTGGAAAAGTTATGCTGACGACCTTCTTAATGGACTTACACCTTGGTGCAAGCTCCCACACATAATCATGGGTATACCCTTCAAGGAGCCCGAGTGAGTTTGGTCAACGTCAATTCCAGGTACCATGAAGACTTTCCCCTTCACAGTCACCTTGGGTAAGAACCTAGAAAGATAAGCCACTAAGGTCACCACCAACAACAATAAATCCTGGGGGGACATTCGACAATCCGATCCACACGCAAGGGCAGGATATCTATCCCAAAATAAAATCAAAAGGATTCCACTCATCATTGTGGGTATACCTCTGAGTGATCCTCGTAATACGTGCAATCTCTACACTGATATCAACAAAGCAGGGTGAGTAACTCTGCCAATACCGATGCGACCTCGTGCTTGACCCTTGTGTGAGAAGGGATTCCCAGGACAAGATGTTGCAAATGGAATTTAACACTCCCTAACACAAGATGCTATTGTGTGTTTTATGCTTTTGGAGAGTGTATCTCTCTTCTTACTCCAAAGAGCTATCCTAGCTAAATGTTGGTGTAAAAGAGCCCTAGAAAAGAGTTGCTAGATAAATTTTATGATTACGCAGTGTTATTAAAGGCGGTTGTTTACTCAAAGGTAACGGAAATGAAACTTATGTTGTATGACTCTGACCCAATAATGCAAGGATGAGAATGAAAATGTATCACTTTTCGTTCAATGAATCCTATGTATGGGAGAGAGAGAGAAAGTTTTTCAGATCAACCTTGAACTATAATGCAAAATTTCCTTTCAAATGCCAATGCAAACAATCATTTATCAAATGAAAATACTCTATTGTGTCTTTTTCAAATACTTCAACAATTTCAATAATTTGATTTTTCAATGTTTTCTAAAAACAAAAACAAGTTTTTGAAA